>RSEF01000027.1:1274779-1406776 GCA_003993805.1 Himantopus leucocephalus | reverse complement strand
GCTATACCTGCCACTGAGCAGGTTTCATCCGGGCTTAGGTTTTACTGTGGTGCACGGGAATGGCACATGCTGCTGTGCCGGCGATGTCCTGCCACATTTGGGGGGCAAAGGAGTACAAAAAGACAGATAAGTAAATAACCCCCTGGCTGCTGAGACATGACTCTGATCTCTGCACACATAATTTTTTAGCAAAGGAAGAAGAAAAACACGCAGGAATGTAACTAATGTGCATAGCCATTATGTTTGTGCTGCAATGAGATAGCGTTGTTGATACAATCCTGTCTAACCTGAGGCAATCCAGGACCTTTGTCGGCTTTTACAAGCTCAAGGGGTTGCAGAGGCAAATTGCTTCTCAGCGACAGACACCAGAGAGTGGAGGTTTGTTCTCAGAGCAGAGGTCCACCACTGCAAACGAAAAACTCTGTTTTGACCTCTGCCAGGGCCCTCGGGTGCTCAGAAAAATGTTAATATTGTCAAACTCGACCTGGGTTTTAAGCATTGCCTGGACCAGAGATATCCTGATGAGCTGTGGTTTTTCTTCCAGTCTTCAATATGGTTTTTTTCCTAGTCTCACCCTGTCAGCATCATTTAGCATGCTCGGTTCGCCAGGGACCAGAGCCACTTGGCTTAGCTTGGTGGGGAGAAGGAGCCTCTGCGTCTTGTTTGAGATCAGCCCTTCTCGCCTGTGATCCCATCAGACCCTGGGGTTGCTCCGGCGCCTTCAAGCTGCTTTTATTTCACATGAATCTCTGTAAGAGTTTGACTGTGCCTTAGGTTTTACTCTAACGTGAGCTTTACAGGGCTGCAGCTCCCATCAGGGGTCAGGAAGGAAAACCCTGCTGATGCAGACCAGGGCTCAGCTGTGGGATGCTGGGACTAGGGCAATGGCTCAACCGGATTTCCATCCTTAAATCTGGGGTCTGGAAGTTGAAATTGTCCCGTTTCCCAATAGCGAGATGAGCCCAGAGCCTGGGTCTCCTCCATGCCATGCCCAGTGGCTTCTCTACTGTGCTTATGCTGCCGTGATGAAGGTGCGCGGGGAGCTTGAGCCACAAAAGTAATAGTCGTGAAACGAGTTTGTGTGATTAACCTCGTTATTCCAGCCAAAGGACCTGGATCAGCCCCCAGTCAGCTTAATGGCTGCTCTGCGGATATTACCCAGCCGATACATCTTCCATGTAATCACCGTGCTGTACGGATGAGGCAGACTGATCTATGGATGTTTGCCTGCCATTTAACCAGCCCTGTAATGGTGACTGGGATTATCTAACACAAAATGATTCAGGGGCTGGGAAATGCCGTTCAGTGGGAAACAGCGATCGCGATGGCCTCGTTGGGGAAAAGGCCTAAGGCCATCCCGGTATTGAGCTTGGGAGAGGTTTTTCAAGGCACTGAAATATTTTGTAAAGCATAACCACAGCTTTCGCCTTTGTTCTTTCAGTTCATTTTGTTTCAACGTTTATATTGCTCTGTGGGGGAAGGTCGTCATCTGTCACCGTGGAGGTCTCCACACCTTAAGGGACCCACCCAAACAAGACATCTGCGTTAGGTCAGATGAATCAAGCCCTCAGCGAGGCAAAGCTAGAAGAGGGAAGAAAGTCATCAGAAAAGGGAAAAAAATCAGCTCAAGGAATACATCAAAAGCACTGAGCGAAGGACCGGCCAGGCTGTGTGAAAGCTCTGCAAAGCAAGTCAGAGCTATTTGCTGAGCCTTGTACAACACATACAAAAATTTCCTAAAATCTTCCTGTAAAACGAGATGTAGTTGAGCTGATGGAAGGGAATTACCCAGAGATACCCTGCTAATATGTTGTGACAAGCTCCCTGCTGCAATGCATTAGGTCTCCACTTAAATGCAGCGGCACAGAGAGAGCGTGAATGAGTAAGAGCTGGAGAGAGGTTCCCTGTGCTCAGCCGTGACACCGAGACACCTCAGAGAGGGGAAAAAAGACAGCCAGAGTCACTGGCACTGACCCATGGCAGGAGATATAGCCTGGCTGTGTCAGTGAATAATTTGGATCATCATTTGCTCTGAAACTGGGGGGTGGGGGTGGGGTGAGGCTGATGGGTTTCCAGCTTTGATGCTTCGTGAATATTGGAGGTGAAGAAAACCAGCCAGGCAGGTTCAAACCCTGGGCTAGGGGATGCTGGTGAGCTACGGCACATCACTGGGCTCTTCGGTGTAACCTGGAAGCCAATAAATCTTAGTCAGCATCCTACCAGCAAAAGAACTGGTCCTAAAAAAGTGATTAGATGTGTGTGTGTCTCCCTCTCTCTGCCTGTATGTATCTCGGTATGTATGAACTTATTTCCCCAGTTCCACTATTTCAATAACAGCCGTTCCCTGGGGATGTAAGAGTTGGTACCAGCAGGAGAAAAAAGGCTCTCGCATTGCACAGCGTGATATGTGAACTGGAAAAAAAAGCAGGCTTTCGTTCCACTCTGATTTGCAGAGGTTTGCTGTTTGTGTTTGTGAGGGTTTGGAGGACCACGGTGTGTTCACAAGGAAGAAGCCTCACAACCAGCCGGTCATTGGAGCCGACAGACCAAGGAGGGGACATCCTTCATCTGCCCAGACTGACCGGATTCAGATGAAATGAAGACACGAGGAATGACTCAGAGGGCTCAAGGAATAACTGAAGATGGCTCCACTCATGACAGAGATTATCTGCAAGGCAGAGTCTGACCCACCTCTTGAAAGCAGAGACGGACAAGGCTGAGTTTGTCCCTTTCTACCCCCCAGTAGTGTTGCTGCTGGAGGGGATGAGGACGGGACAGGCTCCCAACGCTCTTTTCAGCATGTAAAGCCACAGCTGGCATTTCCAAGGACTGGACCCCACTTTCCCTCTGCATGCTCTCGCTGCAAACCAGCACACATCACTGGATGTTCCCCCGACGGTGATGGGGGCTGAGCTTCACCGCTGTCCCCCAGGATGGGCTGGGATGAAGGGACTTTTCCAGGCAGCTGTGGCTGCCTTGCAAACAGCGGGGAGACCTGCTCGTCTCAGCCAGGCTGACAGCACAGCAGCCGCTGCAGAGGGAATTGCCGGAGGCAAAGAGCAAATCTAAAGGCTCAGATGGAAAACACTGAGCGGTTCCAGACGGGCAGGCAGAGCGCCCGGGTCCAGCGACAGCGCCTGGGGGAGGCAGATCTGCGGAGGAGAGCCTTGCGTGGGACCAGCTGTGATAACTGCTCTGCTCCGCAGGGAACTGCCTGGGGGGACCTTTGCTGGATTAGAAAGCGGAGCATTTCTGCACCTAATTGACTTGACAAAAGCACGCCACGCCGGAGGACATGAGACAGTCCCAGGCGCTGGCAGAGAACGTGCCATCGCCCTTGCCCTGGCCACTGCAGCTGCCCCAGACCTCCTTGCTCTGGGCAGCGTTTCCAGGCAAGTCATGTCCGATGTCCATATACGCATGGCCATCAGTTCCCACACGCTCTCTTTCCAATGCTCTCCTTTAACTTCTTGAAAAGAACGTGTGGGTTAGCTCGGTGCCAGAGCTGAGGCCAATTCAGGCAAGCACGCGGAGAGAGCAGCAGGGTCCCGGTCACTGCACCCCACTGGCACCAGTGCCCCACGGACTGTTCAAGCATCACAACCCTGACATAAGGTGCTCTTTGCTCCTAACCCAGCTCTCATCACAGGAGGAGTGGAAAGCTTTGGTTTCGTCCTTGTCCTTGTCCTTGTCCTTGTCCTTGTCCTTGTCCTTTTCCTTTTCCTTTTCCTTTTCCTTTTCCTTTTCCTTTTCCTTTTCCTTTTCCTTTTCCTTGTCCTCGTCCTCGTCCTCGTCCTCATCCTTGTCCTTTTTACATTATAGCTCATCTTCAAAAATCTTTGGAAATCATGTTGAGGAGCAATTTGTATCTTCATCCTTCCCTTTTCCATAGCAGCCTGATCCTTTGCTACTCACACTTTGCGGAGATTTAATCTCATTGTCTCCTGTCAACTTCCATTTTCACTTGTGCAGGTACTGGGCTCCGGTGAGGCTCACACTTCAGCTTAAGACACATTTCTGAAAAGCTCTCTCAATTGGAGGCAGATGCCTGGCTTTGCTGCAATTTGAAAAGTATTTGCATATGAAATAAAAAGGCTTATTTCAGGGAGAACTGCCAAAGGGCTGAAACCAGTTAGGGCCAAGTCACCAAAACTGGGAGCATGTGTGGTATTGCAGGGGGGAGGAAGAAGGAAAAAGTGTGTTGGGTAGGGGGAACAGAGAGAAAATGAACAAGCAAGGGTGAAAAAGAGACAGATACAGGAGTGAGAGGGAAAGAAGTGTGCTGCAATGTCTCTCTTGCCTCAATTTCTTGCAAGAGAAATGCAAATTTTTCTCTTTTACGGGAGGGAAGAGAGACAAATTATTAGGTTGTCCTACTAGCCATCCCCTCTGGAGAACCTAGGGCATTTTTGGAGAGTCTCAAGGCTCTAGTGCTCTGCTGGCACACGATAAAATAGCCAGTAACCTCTTCAAAGATCCATCTTGTCGCACTGGGGGGGAATCCAGCCACATTGCAGCCAGGGTGCAGCCCACACTCCCCTGCCCCCGTGCAGTGGAGAAGGGCCAAGGCTGCTCTCGGTGGTGGTCTGCCTCTGCAACCTCTTGGGTTCGGGGAGCCCGCAGGCACACAGCCCCGAGCTGTCTGAGCTTGCCTCCAGCCCTGGAGATTTAGTTTTTACCATTTCCCTTGCACCGACTGCAAACTTAGGGCTTCCCATTTATTATTCTCTTAAACAGCAACTTACAAATCAAAGCCAATTGCAATAAATTGAAAAGGAACTGAAATGAAAATAACCCTGGATGTGACATTCCTTGGAAGCTGCCTGAGCCTCTTTGCCCCCACGAAGCCACCAGCCGTAATTTGCTCTTTGGAGGGAGGCTCTGATCTCCCATGGTCTAATGACTGTGTGCAGGGCCGTGTGGCTAATTGCTGCTTTTGTCTTCTCCACATTCTATGCTCTTTTCCAAAGCAAACTAGGTTTCTGGAGCAGANAGAAGGGTAAAAAAAAAAAAAAAAACCAAAAAAGGGAAGTGCAAGTGCTAGAGTCAAAGCCCCACTGGGCTCAATGTAGGAATTAATTATAAAATTCACACATATATGTGTGTACATGTGTCAGGCCTGGGATAGAGGAGAAGGGGATTGCAGAGAGAGATCCATCATCTGGAAGTTTCTCTGACAAAGTAGGCTTTGAGCCATGCACACCAAAGCCAAGAAAAAAATGACATCTTGTTGCCATTGGCCATGTTCTCGTCCCCTCTGGTCTTTTCCCGGCTTTCTCCAATGCCCTCAGTTCTGAAGGCAGTTGCCAGGCTGGGTTGTCCCCCTCAATTCTTCACCCTTTACCTGCCCTTGCTCACCGCGTAACCCCCCCTCTGTACAGCTCCCTGGTCTTCCAGCTCTGGGCTGCCATGGAGCTGTGCAGATGCCTTCTTTCCTTCCTTGACTCTCCCAGCTTCTGTTGAACATACGAAGGCTTGCAGATGTCATTTGCAGAATAGATAAATACCCATTATACGTTCTAGCCAGAGCCTTCGTAATGATTCTACAGCCTCCGTGAAATCAATACAATTTTCTGCAGCTTTCCAAGCTGAGTGCCGGTCAAATAAAGGTATGTTCTTCCTTCTGATCCCTCCAAAGTCACACTGAAGTCAGAACTGTGTCTCCTTCCCATGGGAATCTATTAACTCCTAATGTTATGAGCAATGCTCAGTTAATAATGTTCCTACTTTCTCAATATGCCATATATGCATGGAGGGGAGATAATGCCAGCACAAAGCCTTTGTTAATGCAACAGAAATATATTGGATCTTCTCTTTCCTGAAAGTGCTCTGTGCTGTGTTGTGCGTGTGAGAGCAGGAGTGCACGAGGGGCATGGGGAAAGGAACCATAAACCTTATCAGAGAGATTGTAATTGAAATTAAATTGCATTTTATGTACCATGATTAGCAATTCCAGAGTGAATGTGAGACAGGCAGAGTGATAGTGCTCATGTGAAATGCCTTGTTCAATCACTTCTCCGGATTATTAAAGCCATTTGGAAGCATCATTCCTTGCCATTGACACAGACTCGCCTGACCCAGGAAATGTGTGCTCTGAAGACATCATTCATGGGCCAAAAAGCTGAGCGGATGGGAAGTGCTTTGCTCTTTTCTATGAAGTAAGCCCGTCTCTTGCTGTGGGCGTGGAGCTTTGCCTGAATTGAAAGCCTCGGTCTGTCTGCTGGTGGATCAAGACCTACCAAAAGGGTCACGAAAAGGCATTTTGAAGGGGAGGATTTTGAAACAGACTTTGAAAGACTGAGCTAGCAGAATTTTAGCCATAGGTAAAGATGCAGCTGAAGCCATAAGTGTAGAAGTTTCTTTCCCCGTGGATAGATCTGCTGCAGCAGGCTGAAAAGCCCCCGTGATGGTTCTGCCCAGGAGATGGGGGCATTCCCTGAGCAGGGTGCATGGTACCATCACATACCAGCGGGTGTGGTTGGACTCCAGACCTCCAAAACAGTCTTGCTGGGGCCTTCAGCCAGCCCTGACAGTCCTCAGTGTCCTACTGTGTCCAGCTGCCACCTTCTAAATGGTTGAAATGCAGCTGGAGATGCAGAAGAGACCAACCTGGGAGTCCTTTGGGGCAGTTTAGCAGAGGCTCCCCTGTTCTGCTGTGCAGTTGTATCCTGCAGGTCCCCTGAGCTGTCTCTGATGACCCATTTGGCCATGATGGGTTATTTTCCACGATGGCAGTGCCTAATCAAGGAACTCCTGCCTCCTCTTCATCTTGTTCCTCACTCCCTGTCCCATATGAGGCTCCCGGTTGTGCTGGAGGTGCAATTTCTGGGTCTGCTTAGTCAAGTGGATGGGGGCACCAACTGGAGCTTTGAGTTGTCTCCTTCTCTCATGTTCTTTCATGTACGTCTGCCAGCACGAGTGCAGGAGAGGTGTCTCTAAAGGCTCTGCCTTCTTTATTGGTTTCCAGGACCACTGGCAGGTTTCACTGAAGGAAGTAGTCTGAATGCAGAGCAACAGCATCTCTTTATTGGATTATTATACAAATGAAGTTCCTTAGAGGCCAAAGGGTTTTCACCGCACAGAACTTGCAGCAATGCAACACTAAAACAATCATTCTGAATCCTGAGAGAATGAACTCTTAAATAATTCAGTCAGGGAGAAAAACGATTCCAGGATGTTTATGAGATGGATGAAGGGATTTTAATTAGTCGTCAAGATTTCATTTAAACTGCACGGCACTCCGGAAGGGGGTATATTAGCTCCTTTGTGAAGTTTTATGCTGTTTCTAGCATGTATCTGATGAACTTGCTTTCACTGCAGGAGTGGCATGTATCTTTTTTTAACTGTGTTAAGAGTCCTCAGGACTAGGAGGGGCTGTCGGGCGGTCGCCGGTGTGCAGTGGGCAGCGCTGGGGAAGCGATGCGTGGCGGGAAGCAATGTTTTTCCTCGAAACGGCAGGAGGCTGGTGCTGTCTGGCAGCTGTCCTAGGTAGAGGCTGCAAAAATTTCTCCCTTGCCATAGGTACCACTTCCAAAAAGGTGGAGAGAAATACCCTCGGGAGCCGCAAAGAACGCAGCTGCAGTAGCTGTAACGAGCTAAACCAGCGTTTGAGTCAGCCCTGCTCAAGGCAGGCTTCAATTTCCAGGTATTTCAAACCTGGCCCACTTCTACTTTTCATTAATGGATGAAAAAGGTAAAGTTGTGCCTGAGTCATATCATCCACCAGTGCCGGGGATGGCGTATTCCTTTGCTGCCTTCGGACCCGCAGACACCCCCATTCCTGCGCTGTGAGTCATCCCCCCCAATGCCTTTTACTCAGCACATTCTCCCACTCAGGCTGAGTCACTCACAGCCGCCCGGCTGCGGCGTATTCCCCACCAGGATGGCACTCGCTCAGCAGGAGTTAACCTGCCGTGTGTATTATTTGAGTATAAATCTGGGAATAACCCCATGTTGCTGAAAGAAGGAAGCTAAAGGCGGGAGTTGGGCTCCTTCGGCTCTCTGCAGAGTTTTTGGAGTAGGTGGACACATCTATGTCCAGTTCCCCATACCTGGACCGCTGCAGCGCTGCTTAATGGCCTAATATGACACTCCTGCTTGTCCAGAGGAGAAAAACCTCAACCTTTCTGTGTTCCATTTTTTTTTCCATTTTCTGCAGAAAGCCTAAATTCAGATAAGGAGTGTGTATTGAGGACCCTGCCTTCCTGCTCGCCAAACTCCAGCTCCGGGCTGCTCCAGCCACAGGCTCATTCCCATGGCTGAGCCCGTGAGTTCCAGCCCCGCTGCTGGTGCGGAGCCTGTTCCGTGCAGGCGGGATTGCAAAGCCACTAGTCTGTTTTCACACCGCTAAGATCTTGAACCGGATCATTTCTGCTGGACACAACCTGCTTGCTAGAAATGCATCCAGCTTTGCTCTGGAAACGACAGTGCGTTTTTGCATGGATTAGTCATGCTCATTGCAGGGGAAAAAAACCTAGTGCCTTATTTCCAATGCAAAGCTGCCTTGGTTCAGATCCTCACCACTGATTCCTTCTCCTCTGCATTCAAGAGCCCTTGAATACCTTGTATTTTCTCTGCAGGGAGACACTTATGCACTGTGATCAAATCACCTCTCAATCAGGCTTCTTTTTTTTTTTTTTCTTTTCTTTTTTCTTTTTGATCAGCTAACCAGATTGAGCTCTATAGATCTCCCACAGTATGGCATTTTCTCTAGGTCTCCAGTCACGCCTGGTCCCTGCTCTCAGTCCCTTCTGATTTTTCACCTTCTCTTAAATTCCACAAATGGTGGCACCACCTGAGCTGTCCCTGTAGGCACAGCCGGGGAAGGGCATTGCTGGCTCTACTGCAGCTACATATTGCCTCCAGCCCTTTCAGCAAGGCTGGTGTTTGGTGCTGGTTCATTTTCTGAGCTGTCAAATTCCAGGATACAGACCCCCGTAGGTAAGCCTGGCTTGTCCTTCCACGCAGAGCTTTGTTTCTGGGGAGAGATGAAGGCAAGGAAGAGGTATAAACAGATGGATTAGAACAGGCTTATTGTATGGGACACTTGTAATCACTGGTCTGTCTTCTCTTCTTTGCTATTCACCAATTTATCAAGCTTTGCACATGACTTTATTGCATGTGATTTTCTATCTGCTTCAATGGCAGTGATGAAACGGGAGGGAAACATCTGGTTGCGGTTCCGCAGCACTCCACCAGAAACATCCCACCCAAAGGTGATTTCCTCCTGGCAGCTCCTTATTCATCTGCTTCATTAGCACTGGCAAGGCAGGCTTTGTCAGGAAAGGTAATATCTTTTCTCAGTCCAGTTGGGCAGACAAAGTAATTTTTGGGCTCAGTGCTCATCTTTTAACCAGTACTAAGCCAAAGACCTTGCAGAAATCAAAATCTACTGTATCAAAGCAGGGACTTTTATCAACCATAAGTGTAAGACTGAAAATCCACTTGACCAGAGACAGCCTCAGTCAATCAATGGCAAGACATCCCCAGCCTTTAGTTCCCAATTAGCTGAATCCCATGATCAGCTTTCCCATTGTTTTGCCCTTGACTGGCACCTGTGTAGCGAATGTGTTGTGGTCTGGGACATCCCGCCTGTCTTCTCTGCACAATGCTCCATTGAATTCTGCAAGTTCCTCCATACAAGAAGGATTTCTTACTCATTAGTATTTAATATCAGCATGCTGGAGACCTCCTTGACCAGCTTTTTTAAGACTCCTGAATAAAAATTACCACGGATTATCAATTTGAAATTATATAAATATAGTTTTGTTCCTATCAGGTGTTGCTTAACAACATCCTTAGTTACTAATGGACTGAAAAATATTTTTTTTCTCTCATGTCATACAAGCATTTTTTTTCTGCTCCTTCACAAATATAAAAAATAAATATTATTGGAGATCTTGTCAAGACTGCCAGTATCTGTTTCTCGGAGATGTACAGAGGAATGAAACCTCATCAAAGGACGAGTCTGGAAATAACCCAGTTAATGTTCTTAGGGGAAAAAAATGACCAGTGTTTTTGTGAGAGAGGAAGCTTTTTCTTAAAAGACTTTAGAAGAAAAACCAAAGGCAACCTCTGACTCTTGTTCTGGAAATAATACAATTACACAGAGCACATTAAAGCCCCAAGTGATCATTTATAGCACATGATGTGAGAAACCAAAGCCTCCAGGAAAAGCTAAATGAAAAGGAAGAAGGAAAGAGAAGTGATGGAGTAACTATCCCACTATTCACTCATTTCTTTTGGGAGACATTGCACATCTCAGACACCTACCAGCTGCCCCCCCTCCCCAGCAAGCGGCTAAAGTGGTGGAAGGGGTGAGTGTTCCTCATACCCAAGGCTGTCAAAATAATTCCTGTGCCCTGGCTAGTGAGCCTTGCTTCATCCCTGAAACACCTTTCAGTAGAAAAGTAGTTTGAAATAAGAATCTGAGTTTCTGCAGACACCTCAGAGGTTTCCTCCTTGCCTCCGTTGCTGACCAGAGTCAGATTTAAGGGCTAAGGGTGCGAGTACAGCTACACTTCTGGTGCTCCTGGACATCTCAGTGTCTCTCGGTGGAAGTGCTTTGCTGAGGGTCAGCAGAGCTGTGGGAACTCGGATTCCTGTGCTGTACTGGAAGAAACTTATTCTCTTATCTTTCTATTGATAGGGTGTTCGCAGTCAACAAAATAGAAACTTGCAGGAGAAAGTACAAATACATCCTTCCTACCTTGTCCTTCTACTGCCTTTCTCTCCCCTCCACCCCCTTGCTGACATCCCATCCCCATGTCCTCCCCAGCGAAGGCTCACCCTCCTCGCCCTCCCCACCTCTCCATCCTGAGCCAACGCTTCAGTAGCAAGCGCTTGCCTAGAAACCCAGTTCAAAGAAGGAGGGATGGAGGATTTGCAAAGCGGGATGGGAGCCAGGGGGGAGCAGGGCTCCTTGTATGGACCATGGGTTCAGGAAAATCGAGGGAGGGTTGGGGGTAAGCGCCGCCCGGGCTGTAAGGAAGCGAGTGGGGTAGATACTCTGCCCCTTCCTAATAACAGATACACATACGGACATAGGAATAAACCAGCTCCAAAATAAAATGAAACGTTGCCTGAAAAAGTGCATTGTGAAATTTAGGGGCAGGATGGCTCAGGGGTCCCAGTCCAGCTCTGCAAGTTTAGACCGATTTCCAGATTTGAGGAAAAAATGACTTTCCTCTTCCTATCAACTACCTGCAAATGTAGTTATGGGAAGCAAAGTGCTCTTTAGAAACCCTGGGTGATGGGCGCAGGCATGCCTTAACCCTGCTAGCCTGGAGCTGGGAGCCCCAAGCCTCAAGAGCCTCTCTGCCATCGCTGTCTTTCCTGTAAGGCTGCTCTGACATGTCAGACTGCAGCACTGAGAACAGACAATATAATGAAATCTGTGCTGCTTCCTTTCATGAATCTCGACGGTCCCATCAAAAACCAATCATGGATGGTGCTGGAAATCCAGTACGGTTTGAAGCAGGGGGAGGTTATAATTTGTGCTTGCAGTTTAGTTTGAAATCTTTACTTTTCCCGGCTTAGAAAATCAAGAAACAACTTGAAAAGACACCAAGAGTCGATTATCATTTCTAAAATATTGTGACTTGAATCAATCACCTCAAATTGATGGAGAGGGTGGAGAGGGGAAGGATGAATCCTGATTTCTCAGTTTGGTGGGGGAAGGGCCCCCCCTGTGTTTAAGAAAACCAAAATGAGACAAGAAGGAGGTTGCATCTCTGCGAGATGCCAAGCTCAGCCAATCTCCGGGCAAACTGCATACATACATAATCCTCATTCCATATTCCACAAACAACTTCCACTCCACTTCCAGACGGCCGCCCACCAGCCGTTGAGCATGATGATGTTCCTCGCATGACAACCATGAAGTTCGGCAGCTCAGAAGCCATGGAGCGCAAACCAAAAAGGCAACCGTCCCATCTGCCGTCACCTTCCTCCCGTGGCTTCATCTGCGGCACAGCAAGGCCAGAGGATCGCTGGGAACTGGGGACACACGTCTGGAGCCAGGGCACCAGCATGTTTTCCCATGCCACCTTTTGCGATTGGGAGGGTTCTTATGTAGAATTAGAGTATCTGGCAGGAAATGGAAGTATTTCAGCAAAACCTCCAATTGTTTTGGGTCAGGAATTCTTCCTTGGTGTCACATGGCTTCATTAGAAGTTGCCTAAAGTAGACACATTGAGTTCAGTTGCCCAAACGCGGGTGGCTATTGCTGTCTGAGGGGCTGCAAGCTATCTGTGAGGTCTGTGGAGCCAGAAAATACAATATAGGAGCAGTGGAAATATTACAGCCTTCTAAAGAGACAGCCAAAGGCTGAGGACTACCTTGTTGCATCTAACATGGAGCTGGACGCCTCCATCTTGGCAACCACGACAAGCCCGTGTGGGCTGGTGACCTGTCCCCCTCCTCCTGCTCCATTCACTGCCTTCCTGCAGCTGGAGCTCAGACCCCAACCCCACGCGCTGACGCACACGCAGGCACCTCGCGCCAGCTACCAGCATCGAACCTGCGATGAACGCACCCTCTGAAGTAGGCTGGCAGAGAAAAGAAATCACCCAAACGGACAAAAATCCCTTGGCTTCTGTTTAGCAGCCAAGATGAGGAGGATGACTCAGCCCTCCTGGCTTTCAAGTGCCTGAATTTGTGACACGAGCAAATGCAGCAAAACACGATGGGATGCAGGTCCTGTTCCTGAGTGCGCTTCTCATATTTATTCCAGTACGTAGAGGCAACTCTGAACGCTGCAGAGCTGCTGAAAGCTGTGCTGCTGAACGTGCCATGAAAGGGAGGGTGGGTTTTGCAGTGGAATAAATAGTTTCTCATCTCGCAGTTTCTCATCTGGGCTGTCACAGGTCTTTGCCAGCCTAATTGGGATGGGGGGTACTTTCCTCCACTGATGCATTGTTTGAGCTGTGGCAGTGGTCTGGCAGCTGGGGAAGGTGCCAGAAATCATGCAAATTAGCAAGGTGCAAATGCAAAAAGTGTTGTTCTGGTAGAACCACACCTGAAATTGAGGTCTGGAGCAAAGGGCTGAGGTACTGTCTGCTTGGAGAACAGATAGTGCTCTCCACCTGATGAGCTCCAAGCATTTGACAATGCTCCTCCCCACTGCAAGAAAATCCCTGTTGCCTCATCTTCTCCCCCAAATCAGTCATCTGCAGGGGAAAGAAGCTGAAAAGACATCCTGTTTAGCAAACTAAGACATCTTCTCATCAAACATACTTGTCCTCCTAAACCAAAGCCCCACTCTGCACAGCGCAAGGCTGCTGTCCCAATAGAGAAATGCTTCTCTCTCCCTACCTCATCCACCCTACCACGGGAGAGATCGTGTTGTAGCCATGATGAGAGGTCAAACCAGATATAGGAAGCTGATAAAAGAGAGCATAGTCCAAATTAGGGAAGGGTGGGAAGAGGTAACTGTTTTCCTGCCTCTCATAAGAAGGAGGGGTTCAGCAAATGGGAGGACTTGTTCAATGCATTGGGCAAGTCGTTATCTCGTTATACCTCTAATTTGTGAAAGGAACCCACTGAGCTGTGACCTTTCCAGCCCCTGCTTGATGGTCCAGGGATTTCCCTCCTCTTGGGAAATCAGCAACAATGAAAAGAAACTTGTGCTTTCTGGTGCCAATGAGCGTCCCTGCAAAATGAATGTCGCTGCAAAGAGAAACAAAGGAGCGTTGAGGGGACCTGGCGGGAAGAAGGAAGCAAAGCTTATCAGGCACGGCTGTGAGGAGAAATCAGGAATTGGGGTCACGTTGGCCAGAAGCAAAAGGAGGAAACCATAAGCATTTCAAGCATGGATAGACTTGCCCATACTGAGCAGCCAAGTTACAAGCATGTGCCTAGGTGGTACTCAGGATTTGCATTTCATCAAGACATTCAAAGACCGACCACCACAAGGCTGAGCTCCTGCCTACAGATCTCACCTGACGGGGCAGGAACTCAGCAGCTATGGATTGTGGGGAGGAAAAGCTGCTTCTGGTTTCCAGGAATTTCCTTGTTCCTAATACTCTGCAGCCCAGGAGCCTCAAACAGTAAGTGAACCATGGTGTGTGACACCAGTTCATCCAGGGATGAACAAGCATGACCCCTTCTCCAAAGCTCAGTGGGTTGCCCTCTGGGTTGTCTCTCTGCTCCTGATGCTATGTCCCTGAGGTCTTCAAAGGTGTCTTCATCCCTCCCCAGCAACTTCATGGACTTTCTTCCAGTTCTTGCGACTGGAACAAGTACCCTGTCTCCTTTTGGCAAAGCTGTGCAACGGTCTGAGAAATGCTGGCAACTGGAATAACAAGGGCGCTGAGAATGAGTAATAAGCAATTAGATACTAGATTAGCAAACAACACAACTGTAGACTGCCAAAGGAATAACACAGGTCTCTGAAAGACCCTGTGCTATTGTGTGGAGAAGGATGTGGACGCTGGGAAATGTCCAAATGCAGCTTGTAAGGAGGATTAACATGATTTCAATGCGAGCCTTATTGCTTGTGCATTTGATATATAGATTATTAAGCAGAGACATGACAGAAGATAACCAGCTTGATACTAGGTCTGAGGGACAGGCTTAATGTACACAAAGGGAAGATGCAGGTTACATTTATGTTCTTGGATGGCTTACACTGCCCTGCTCTTACCAGCTGACGGCAGAAGAAGGTTACACTTGATATTCGCTACCTGACAGAGAAACCCAAGTGGTGGATCTGCTGCTGGTTCTGGTTGTATGTCTGGCATGCGTGGAATGAGCTGGGCAGGGGTGGGTTAGATAGAGAGTGATCCGTGGTCCTCCAGTGTGAGATCAACTCATCTTATGCCCTTCCAAGGGCCATGGGAACACAAGAGACATCTCCATTACATGTCAGCTCCTATGGGTCTCTGGTTTCACACTATGCCTGTGGACTTAGATACAAGTAAAACTCAATTTGGCCACTGAATTTTGCAGAGTTTTCCACTGTAAGGGAAGAAGAAATTGTTAGGTTTTCAGAACAGCAACCTTCAGATTGGACCAGATCTGCACAGCATCTCTCCGTGTCTTGGTTTGGAGCAGATTCTCAAGCCGGACGTTTAGCTCAGGATGGATCAGCATTTGCATCTTTGGCATTCAGTAGCCCTGGCTGGGAATCTCAGTAAACTTTGTGACAAAACCCAATCGCAATTACCTTTTCCCCTTAATTCTAATGCTGGTATTTTCCACTAATGCCACCCAATTAAAAAAAGAAGAAAAAGAATACTTTTTATGCTCGTGGTGACTTTCAGCACCAATCTAAACCTGGGCAAAAGATCAGAGGATGCATGTCAGCTCTCGTTTATTGAGATCTGAGCAAGAGCCCTTTGTGTCTTGGAGTGGGCAGAAGAAATAAAGCGAGGGCAATAAATATTTGTTCTTTGCCTGCAAAGGAATTTCCCTGTAAGCCTCGCCAGTCTCCAAAAATATCTTGACATGTTATTTTCTCCTTTCTCCTATTGATTTTTGAAGCTGTCACTGTGACAGACAGTGGAAAGTGCTCTGCAAACACCCCTCAACAGGGAAAGCTTTCAGCTGCCTTTTAATTTTTTGTTTAATTTTTGTTTTCGTACCTTCACTGTCTTTTCGGTACCAGTTCTTCAGTTCAGGAGGGGGATCATTTGTTTCAAGCCTGACTAAGTCACTGACTATCTGATTTTCTCATTATTGCGTGTTTCATAATTCCTCCCTCATATTACTCTGGAAGCAGTTTTCGATCTAAGGATTAGGTGCTGAAAGCTAATAATGGGCTGGTTAAAAATTAATTGTTCTCCTTTGTAAGGAAAATAAATAAGTGAATAAAGATTAGCAGCTGTGCTACTAAACCACACAAAATACTAGTGTCTGTCCGAAAGTCTGCCTGGCGAGATAGATGTTTTTGTGAGCTGTTGGAGTGGTCTGTGGACATAATTCGTCAGATGGGTTTGCTCCATGCCTCTGTCTTCACACAGTAAGCAGAGTGTGTTTCCTGTACATTAGTTAGCCATCCAAAATCGCTTGAATATATTTATGAACCTATTTCAGATGCATGAATTTCAGTTCAGGCATCACCGGTAGACTGATTCGTGTTTTTATCTTTTGGCACTGCAAAGCTGTTTGATGCCGCTAAATCCGGATGACAGACACTACGAAGAGTTTCAGAGATGGTTCGGGTCTGGGATGTTTCACTTCACCCCCAGGAGATATCTCCTCCAGAATGACAGACTTTGGATACGAGACATGAGGAGCAGGGCGAAGAGGAGGGGTGAGGCCGGGTGGTGGGGCTCGGCGGTATGGCATGGTACAGATTTCTTCTCAAGGGACTGCTCCTTGAGTAGGTGACTGTACCTGCTGAATGGATCGGGATAAATTCACGTGAATAGAATGAATGAATATCAGAGATGTTTTGGATGCCCCAGTTAACAACTTGTGTGTAGATTTGATCCAATGTCTGCTACAAAATGAGCTGGTTTTCAGTCTGGGAACAGTCAGAGTCTCAGTTTATCAAATTAGCAGCTTTTCTCCTTTTATTAAGACATAGCAATCAACCGATTGCCCCTTCTTAATCAGCCCAAGTAAGAAATACGGTAGGATCATTTAACCCATCTTCATGGTTACATGTGATCAGGCACTATGGCTCAGCTGATGGCTGGTAACATCCTAATTCAGCCTTGGCTCATGACTGTTCCTCTGCCCCAGTCCGAGCCCTTCTCGTCCTAGAGAAGGAACCAAAAGGCAGAGAGTGATGGCATGGGGAGAGGAGATAGTCTGCAATTTTCTTTTCTACTCCCCCAAAATACTGCAGTGTTGGCTGCTGTGCTGTGGGGACTGAAGGTGTGTCAAGGTGGATGTGGCAGGACCAGGAGAGCATCTGTTAGTGAGGCCGTAAGGTGCCCATGGGCATTCCTGTGGGACCCAAACCTCAAACCAAGGATTTATTCCAGCATCTCTCTCTCATCTTTCCTGCAGAGCCAAGCTGAATGTGGCTTATTTCTACAAGCACGATAAAGGGAAATTCTGAAGGACTGAAATAAAATAGTGATTTTGGAAATGTCAAAATATTTTAACAGGTTTTGATTGATGCAAAAGATCTCAGCATTGTCAAAATGGAAATGTCTCTTTGGTGTTTGATGCAAGACCGTGAGGTGCTGTTTCACCCCTGCTCAAGTGGGTAAGAAGTACGGGATGGCAGTTACAGAAAAGGTAATAAAAATGAGAAATGGCTTATTCCATGGGATTTGGAAATCCCATAGAGTACATGGGGAAATGCAATGAGGGGTTAAAAGTGTTGTGTAATTGTAGGAGCCCCTTTGGCTCCTGCAGCTTTTTGCAGGTTGGTCAAAGTGGCCTCCAAATCAGCAGGTATCCAACTTATTTTACCTCCCACAATTGTGCAAGACAGGCAAGTTTCAGGAATTGTGCTTCTGGCTTTTCTGAACCTCACAGAGTATGTGCAGAGCAGAGTAAAGGGCTCATCCAGGAGCTGATGGCAAGATCTGAGATTTTCTGGGTGGGTTTCTTGCAGCAGGCGCTGTCACGGAGCTCAGAAGCGGCGGCAGCAAGACTGTAAGGAGAGCGAGATGCCCTCCCTGCTGCCATGCCTGTTTCTGAGAGCAGCTTTGCAATGTAATTACCAACAAATTGCAGTCCACGGTCTTGGGCAGCGTGGATGTGATGTTCTGGTTCCAGCCCACATGCTCAGTCCTGGTCTCAGCCCAAGAGAGAGCCTTGGAGGGTTAGAGAGGGGAACCAGGGAAGATGTTGCTGCCAGCAGAAGATGCCTGTTGCTTGCAAATAAAACCAGGCAGATGGCCTGCTGAATTTCAGTCCTTAATTAAAAGTGCTTTATTCTCTCAGCTAATTATAGAACAATTCCTGCTGTGGGAGGGGCTCCTTTGGCATGGAGAGAGTGGTAATGAACATCTCAGTCTGCCTCCTTGTCAGCAGGCTCATCCCTTCATTCTGCTGCCTTAGGGATAAAGATACCCCTGGCTGTTTGCTCCAAAGCGGACCCTGTGAAGGGAGGTAAAAGAAAGGAGCAAGAGGTCTCAGACAGCCCTGGCATGACAAAATAGGGTCTCACTGCCATGTCTGTCACAGCATGGATAATGTAGGGAGCTCCCACCTGAAGCCGGACCCCAGACTGGGTTGTGACTATTCGTGCAAACTCTGCTAAAGCAGATGCATTTCTTCCAAGTGACAAAAAACTGGTTTCGGATACTGTTTGACATGATTAGGAGGGGTTTCAGCTCGCATTGTGATTCTTTTCTTCAGGATTTGCAGTTTAAACTAACTTCAGCCTCCCCACATCGCATGAACGTGGCAGTGCAACCTCACTGCATGTCACTATGCTCCTTCCGTGAGACCCTGTGTGTGTGCTGCATTGTGGAGAAAAGCTCAAAACACAGATGGTGGGTTACACGAAAAGGGACCATTTGTGCAAGATGTGAAAGTTTAACAGCTTGAGCAACACCAAGCCCTTGCCGACGCCAGGACCCTGCGGTGGCCTTGCTGTCCCAGCAGCTCTCACCCCCATGAAATAGCCTCTGCCGGTGCAAAGTGTCTCCAATCTCCCAAAGTCATCATCCATCACTTTGATGGCTCTGCTAAGCAGCAAAAGATGGAGCAGGCTTTTGCCCTCCTTCCTCATCTGTCTCCCGTGACCCTTCCTAAATTGAAAGCCAGAGAGGTTCGCCCTGTCGCCCTCCCATCCTTTGCTGAACGCTAATTCTCCTGGACAGCCTCCGTGATTTCCCCAGCTCCCCAGGTTTATTGTGCCGTCTCCAGCCTCGCCTTGCAATTAGAGAAGGAGAAAAAAGTGATGCCTACAACGCTGTGCTCGACCCCTTGTGAGAGGCTTGGGCTGGCCTTGCTTTGTCAGGGCAGAAGTCGGTCTTATCGGCGAGCGTCGGCAGGGCTGTGTCTTTCAGACAGGGCTCAGGGAATGGAAATGCTGCTGATCTCTATCTGCTTGGCATTTCTCGCTCTCTTTCTCTGTCAAAATCAATGCGAGGGATCTTTTTCAGCCCCTCTCCGGGTTCAGGGAGGTGTGTGTAGGGGGGAAGGATGGAAAAATACTCATCAGATGAGAAACTTTTCATGCAATTTTTCCTGCCTGCAGCTTCTATATATAGGTTTAATTAGAACATGAAAGGCACCTCAGGATTATGCTGTGAGATTTGTTTCCTTAGCCCTGTAACTAATGCCCTGTGGTTTCAATAACGCTGCCTTGGCTTCGTTAGCCTCCAAGCAAATATCTACCTATGGAAGTTGCAGAATTGCTATCCTGGGTCAGCGCACCACGTGAGCTCAGGGAAGTCAGCGGCTCTGCTTTAAACGCTCTCTAATTATCTCTAGCTGAGGTTATGGAGGAAGCGGTTTGGCACCTGTGAATTGGATTCTTGGGAGAGAGCCCCTTGAAATGAGATTCTCCTCCTGATACTGGAAAGTTTTGTTTCTTGCTCCCCACAGCCCTCTGCGGTGGAGGCGATTAACTCTTTCACATCTACCTGGAAAAAGACCGAGCCATTTCTGATGGAGATGTCGAATTAGCCCGCTTCGTTCCAGCTGCTGGGCTGCCTCGGTTTCCCCCTTTGTATGTGAATCGTTGTTGAAAAGGGCTGTGGTCATAAAGCTCATAGCTGCAATTTGGAGGAGAGCTATTCATGCCTGTCCCGGCGGGTTTCTGGCTTGCAGGATGCTTGCTGGGGATTCCTGGAGACCCGAACGTGGATGCTGCTGTGCAGAATGGCCACTTGCTAAATCATTTTATAGGTGCTAAATACCAACGATGCTTTCTGTGCTGCAACTCTCCATCATCAGCTGAGGCTGAAGAGCGCGGTGCCCGCAGGAGGGGCTGGGGCACGGCCAGGGACTGAGCTCCCTGCTCAGACACAGACCACATAGACCATGCTGGTCACCATGAGATAGGGTGGCCTCTCTGGTTCTGCCTTGGGAATACTTCTTATTACCCTCTCCAGCGTCGCGGTTGTAGCTGGATATTAGACCTAAAACGAGGACAGGGCTTACGAAGCACAGCCATGTGATTATATGGGACGCTTGAGGAAGACAAACACAGTTCTCAATGTCCAAGAAAGCCTTCAGAGAACTTAGGTGTTTGGAGTTAAAACTGAATTATACTTTTTTTTTTTTTACCCTTATTTGTTTTCAAACTGCAAATGGATCAAAATACCAAGCTTTTCTGCAGGTCACTTTTATGAGGCACAGCCTGGTGTTGCACATATTATTACTGAGGAACCTTAAGAGTCTCAAGGACTGCTTTCTACCTGAAGCCTTTCTCAATTACTGTCATCAAAACAGAGAGCAGTACAGGAGAAAGGCAGCAGGCGCATCTGGGGCTGCTCCCTCCATTGTGGAGATGCACTTAGAAAAGCTTTTTGTGGAGCAGACGAGCTCACACCTGCATTTCTTTTATTCCCCACCATTTTCTATATATGCAAGTTAGCTGACAAAATCGCCGCTGCGGCTTTTTCTCCTCTCTCCTAGGATTATTATTTTTTTTTTTATTGTCATTATTATTAAGGGCACAACAAGATTTATTTTCTGTAAAACAAGCCATGTTATTGTCAAGGCAGATTTAAAGGGCTGGATTAGGAAGGGGCATTAAAATACATTTTGTATGAAAATGAAATATCACGAGCAGTTTCTTGGCAGACCTAATGTCTTTCAGGGCTGTTCTTTGGGAATAGCAATTCCAGGCAGGGACTCTGGAAAAAGTACGGTGCAGTGGTATAATGAGAGGCTGTATCAGAATGGATATGCATGAGCTGGGCAGATTAATATTTAATGAACAGTGAAGTCTGCTATCCCCTAATCATTGAATGCCTGGGATTTGCAAATTGGCTAATTTTAAAGTATTTTGTATGGAATTATTCATGCATTAAAAAGTACATGACTCTCTTGCAGTCTAAATCACTGAAATGGAATTAAAGTCAATGAAATTTAGTCATCAAAATGTCGGGCGTCGGGTCCAGCTGAGACAACGTCAATGGGACGAGTGTGTTGCTCTTCTTAAAGGCCTCGACGGAGCTGGAGAAGACAGGCTTTGGGCACGCAGCCTTCCTGCAGGGCAGGGATGGCCCCATCTCAATGGGTTTCTTGGGAACCCATGATGGGACGGATCCTTTGTTGGGCTTTTCAAAGCAAGAAGGGGGCAGCAGTGTGTAACGGGGCCAGCAAGAGCTACAGAGCAGGAAAATCCCTTAGACAGATGAAAACATAGCACAAGGCTACTGGTGCTGGGGCAGGAGTAGGGCTGGGTCCAAACCAGTGGCCTCGCTTGAGTGACAGTTCTGACACCACCGTCATCATCTTTATTTTTGTTTGTATTTTGCCTAGAATGCCTACTTAAAACATACTTGTTGATCCAGAGTTTAATGAGACTTTACTTTGGCTTGAACAAGTGTTTTTTGGACCTCAGCTCAGACAATTCTTCTGGCACGTCTTCTAGTCTTTTCCCCACTGGTTTCTGATAAAAGAAGAATGTTCCAAAGAAAATGTCATTTTCACTTGGAAAAAGATTTTTTAATTGGGGAGTGGGGAGGAAAGATTTTGTTCCCTGGCATCTTTAAAAGGTTTCCACTCTTTCCCTGTTAGAAAACAGTTTGTGGAAGTTAATGCACCTTCTTGAAAGTCATTGTTTGACCCAAGCTTGTGTTTTGTGCAAAAAGTGTGAGGGAGAGGAGAATAATTCTTCCTCGCTGCACAATCTACAGATGCAATAAGCTCATTGACTTAATGAGAGAAGATAAAAGAAACCAAATAAAAAATAAGTTTACAGTTATTTAAATGCTACTAATTATGCCAAAGAGTGTTGCAGGAGAAGAGGGAGAGAAAAATATGGCAATAAATGTACGGGAAAGACAGAGAAGGGAAGGGCAGAACAGGTTGAAGATTCATTTTCTTCTTGTGTGCCTGCGCAGTTCCTCATAAAGGATCTGTGTTATCAGTAGAAACAATAACGATGATAGCGGCTCATTAGGAAGATAGAGTAGGTAAACACTGCAGTCAGGAATGAGAAAGTCACACCTATGATCTTAGCTGTGACCCTTGAAGCAAAATGACTTTTATTAGTAACAAAGGAGCAAAACAAGGCGTGCGTATCTGCAGCCTCTGGATTTGCATGGAAGCAGTCGGAACATTTTATTTTGGGCTTTTTTTGGAACAAAATGTTGACTCAGAAATCAATTTCTCCTTTCTCTGGATAAATTAAAACAAAAGATGAGCCTGAAAATGAGGAGAAAAAATTTCACATCAGCTTCAGAAAAATGCTTTAATCAACCCAGAGTAAGCAGGGCTTTTTGGTGGGGATTTTGTTTTGTTTTGGTTTTTTTTTCATTTGTGTGTTTGGGAGTTTTTGGGTGGTTTGTTTGGTTTTTTTGGGGTTTTTTTTGTGGACAGAACAAGGGTTTGGCACTGGACCTGCCCAAAGGTTATTTATTCTTTCCTCATCTGTTTTATTTAATCCCTGAAAAGAAAGATCCATTATATTCACAGCAATTATTCTAAGTACAGCTAGAGAAAGCCATGTTAAGTCCCAATTTGAATATTAAACATAATTAAAAGACTTTTCCACGTTGTGAATTGTTCTCTTATCTGTCTGCCCATAAATGTCAATGTATTAATGGTCACAATTTGTCTCAGATGTAGGAAATAGCCTTTTCCTCTCATTGCCTTTTTTAAGCAGTGGGGAAACAAACACAGCAGGTCATGCCCATACAACTGTGCAAAAAAGTTCCTGATAAAATTTTGCTTCAGCTTCAATCTAAAAGCCAACCCTTTCTTGCCAGCTGATTATTTCTGCTCTTGAATATACTCTTTAAACCCAGAAATGTTATCTAGAGGCAGAAACAGGCAGGGGTATATTTTAAAAGTCTTTAATTTATTAAACTACAAGCCAGAAGAAAATTGGAGAAATTAATAACTCAGAATGTGATTAATACGACGTTGGGTCTTTTTTTTCCTTGATAGCTGGAGAGATGGGGAGGCAGAAACTTGATGCTTTCTAATGACATGAAGAAAAGGTTAAAGGCAGTGTTTGTTCACTGCCAGATTCTCAAGTCCTTGTGTTTGACCAAAGCTTCTGAAAATGCCAACAACCCTCTCATCAAGGGTCTCCAACTCTGAGGACTCTTGCTCCCTGTGATTAATTTCTGTAGACTTTGTGAATCATTATCAGGCTAATAGCCTTTAGTTACTTGTTTCTTTGATTTGATTTAAAGCCTGTCTCTGGCTCTGGGCGACTGCATTTCTATTAGTGTATACACAAAGGGATGGAACCACCACATGCACATTGAACTGTTGCAACTTGGTGAGCTGCTTGGAAAAGCTGCCGCAAGAAGCTAAACACATGCGTGAACACTGGAAAAAAAAGTATTAAAGACCAAAAGTTACAGACCAAAAAAAGGAAAAGAGAAATAAAAATATGAAGGAATATGCAATTTTTCACTCCCTTGGCCAGACCAAAAGATGGCTTAGGGACAATTGAAGATCAATGTCCTTGGGGAAAAAGGGGGCAAAATACACAAACATTAGACCTGAGCGTTGCTGTGAGACAGGCAGGGGACTGTGAAACCTGCACATTTTTGTCATGTGCGACGTTTATGAACTTGTTTGGTACATAAAAGGCAGCTTTCCTCTGATTTCCAAAGGAGTTTCTTCTTAATTTACACTGTTGGCTAGAAGTCCCCCACAAGTTCCATTTTTCAGCTGAAAATAAGGATTTAAAGAAACTAGAATGTATCCTTGAATGGACCAATTTCGTCAAGAAAGAGATTGAAGTGGGAATTGAAGCCTTTCCTTCTGCTTTTGTAAAATTCAGGTGGAGAACTGAACGGCTGCGGCTGGAACAGACCCAGCTGACTACGTCGAAGTGAAGCATTTCAGGGTTTGTCAATACCCGTCACACTTTTCAGAGGCTTTGTTTAGTGAGAAATTTCAACTTGTCCTCAGTGCCAGAAGATGACAAGGTGTATTACTGGATGTGAGAGCTGGAGAGCATCAGAAAATGCAGCAGCCAGACTTTGGGCGAGTGGAGCTGTGGTGGCTGGTGCTGGGTGCCGCATGCCCACACCTGAAGGTCCATCCCAAGAAAATGCTGTCTATTTCCTTGTCCCCACTTTCTTCTGCATCCATAGTGTTTTCTCTCTTATCTCTGTGTCCATGTACTCATGGCCCTGGACTTGTTTACTGCTAGAAAAAGGTGGAAACCCATTTGTGGATCTGTTGGGAACCTGGCTGAGCGCAGCTCTATAAAACCATCCTGGGTGAAAATGAGCCCAAAGGGTGTATTGCTGTTGGAAGCCTTTTGCCCTTTGCTCCTCTGCCTTGTCCATCATTTTGCCCTTGTCCTCTGCCTGCACTGGTCCCTGTGCTGCTCCAGAGAAAGGCGAAGAGGGAGGCATAGCTCTTGCGTGGCTGTGGAGGTCCAGCACAGGACAGCTTGAAATCAAGGGAGGTTGGAGTTGCCGTGGGAAGAGGGCATGGTGAGACCGTGCCTACAGCAAGGCAGAAACTCCTCTGCTGGCGTCTCTGGGCGCTGGCAGAGCCCAGCTGCCCTCCCTTCCCACCTGCCAGAGCTTCTCCCCAGGAAGACATTTGGTTCTGCAGTGTCTCGGTGCTGCTGTTAGCCTGGCAGCAACAACAAAATCACCGGGTTAATTAAACACACAAGAACATAATTGCAATTAAACCCAAACAAACTGCTGAATCAGAATAGCAAATTGCCCGGAGACTGGGGGAAAGGCTGGTTTGCTTATTCTTTTTTTTATCATAAGGGCTGATGAGGCACCGAGCGGCCAAGCAAACGCTGCAACATGAGACACGCCACTGGCAAGAACGTTTGGCCTGCTGAATAAAAGATAAAGTTAAAGCCGAGACTGGGAACAGCCTTGCTGCTTGAGTCAATTTAGGTTGGTTTCACTCTAGGGAAATCCCCGGAGTCTGCATTCAGCAAACATCTTTGCAACCTGAAAACCCGCCCCACCAGTTCAGTCCCAGCTCCGTATGCCAGTGCTGCAAACCCACAGCGGAGCAGTATGATGGCCAAAGCACCCCCTTGGCCCTCACCAAAATCCACGCCAAGGATGCCTTCCAAAGAACCTGCAAGGAGGTTGTGTGATTTGCCCTGCAGCGTGCCTGATCTTCAAGGAAAAACTCATGGACACATCAGGGACCACCTGAAAATGAACCTATGGGGCACTGCGGTCTTGCGCCTGGCTGCTCTGCCTGGCCGGCAATGCCCCATAGCGTACGCGGGGGAAGTTTGTGCACCTTCCTACCTTCACGACACAATTTCTGCAATACTTCTTTGCAGCAAACCCATCTATCATGCTCGCTCTAGGGTTGGTTTCTGTCGAGCTGCTTCAGTGTATCCCACTAAAGGCGTAAAGTTGAGAGAAGCCGGTGAATTATAAGGTCCCCGATAGCAGAACTCAGCAAGCAGGCTGCTGTTAATCTTCCCTTCGCTACTCAGTTTTTGTTCTGCTTGTAATAAATCCCCGCGCCCTTTGCTGTTGAAACTGCAGCCTTGCTACTAAAAAAAAAAGAGAAAAAAGCCGGAGACTGCCATGTGCAGAAATAAAATAAGGAATTCATGTCTTGGCCTGGCCAATGCTTTTGCTTATCGAGCTCTGAGCCTTCGCGTGATCACCTGATGTTAAATGTAATACTACGGTAACTCATGCTGGTCTACAACAGATTGGAAAAGCTGTTGGATTAATGCAGGAAATGGGGCACCCAGCGCTGTGTGATTTCTTATAGTGGGGCTGAACGGGCAGTTGGAGACATGATGTGATGTTGCTTCCAAATCTGGAGTAATAGCTGGCTGGGAATCTGTTGATGAAAGTCTTTTCCCCAAATGCCACCTCTGTGGATTTACAGCTACTTGTGGGAAAAGGTCATATTTATAATAAAAGCTGGGAAAAAAGAAATTCTGAGACTATCTGCTATTTGCTTTGATATGATCAAAATAATAATTTCCATTTTGGCTCAAAATTGCTTTCAATCTGGGAATTTATATAAAGCAGAAGTTAAAAATATTAAAAAATAACAAGGAAAGAACACAGCGCTTGATAGCGCTCAAATTTCTGCACTTTTATGCAGGTTCTTCATTTGTGAAAAATTTTGGACTTTTGACTATTCACCTCCAGCTGAAGCAGGAAGAAAAAAGAAAATTCAGAGAAAAGTCGCTTGAGGGCTTTGCAAATGTATGCTGCCTGGAAGGAAAGGGGCAGATCTTCTGAGGGTGGGAAAAGCTGCATCTTGGTGACAGTTCAAACCATCCCAGCATCCCTCCCCGTACCCCTGTCCCTCTGCCCGCAAGCTGCTGAGTTTCATTTCCTCCGGCTCAACAAATCCCTAATCCCAGAGCCGATTTCATGGTCAGGGGTTTACTTAATGTCTAGCCCTGATTCCTGTTGACAACACGATGGCTTTATATTACTTGTCAGGCTAGGGAGCATTGAAGAGGGTGCAAATTTATATTAGCTTCCAGGCAGGAGCTGTGTAAGATTGCCTTTGTGTCGCTGAGAATTGCATCTCCGCAGCGCGGTCGCTGGGGCAGCGCTCGTGCCTGATGCTATAGAATAATGCAGTCCTTCACGGTGAGACCATAAATGTGACAAAGGTGGAGTACGTTCGGAGGGATAATATCTTTTATTGGACTGACAGATATAGTTAGAAAATGGAAAAGCTTTTGGCATACACCTCTGTGCTTCAGGTCTATAAAGGTTATATGGCTCTTTACAGCCGTACAAGCAACTGTGTTTCTGGCTATGAGGCTGTAGAGGATGCTCCCTGCAGGAATTAAAGTCAAGGGAGAAAACTTAATGCTGAGCTATTGCCATCCAACAAGGCAGGTAACAAGGCTTTCATCTTCTGGGTGAAGGAACGGAACTGGATTGCCCACGTTTGAAGGACGTCAGACCTCAACAACACAGCCCTCACCTGGGAAATGGGCTCTTGCTCTCCCCTGGCACAGCGGGCTCCGGGCAGACCCACCGACGGGACAGGAGCTCCCCAGGACTGGTGGTACTGAGCGGGTGGACCTGCTGATAACCCCTCGGGCGTCAAACGAGGAGGGGAAACCAAGCAGAATTGTTCCCAGGCTCTGTAACTCATGGATCTTGATTTTGTAGAGCAGCACATGAATTGTTTCTACCTGGATCTTGAAAATTCCCGTCAGAATTGGTGGAAAAAGCTGTTTTCAATAGCATGCTTTCTGTCACTGTGATGGGAAACACCAAGACCAGCACGCTTCTCCCCGTGATTCTTCTGGTCTGAAAATGCTGTAGATTGGTCTAGAAAGTGTCGTGATTTGGAGAAACTTGAGCAGGCTGGTTTTCACGCAGTTGAACTTTTCTGGAGTGAAAAACAAAATTCCTTTTTTGAGCAATTCTCCTGTTGAACTTCCAGCAGATGAGAAGTCACAACAAACCAGCCTTGAGTAGGAGTTGAATATGAAAAACAGACTCTTGCAGAGGAAGGAAAAATATGAACTTAGTGAACTTACTCAATCATATAAAATTGAGCAAGACAGCAATATCATTGCTTAGGTGACAGTTGCGTTGCTGTTCTCAAATATTTTTTTTTATTCCAACTATGCTAGCTAGTCTAATAAAAGATATGCCTTTACTCCCCATACTTTGCCCAGCTGATTATCTACAAACGCCAAATTTTGTATCATGTCCTCAGTAGATGCAAAATTAACTGGAGTTGCCCCCATTTGCAAGTGCAAATCTGTTGGAAATGTTTTATAGTAACACACTGGGTTGGATAACATAGCACGGGGGAACAAGTTAGAAAAAAATCGTGTAGACTCACTCCCACAGAATGAAAATCCTTGCCCTCCTTGTTCCATTTACATCTTTACACTGTTATATTGATGGTGGTATTTTTGGTACATTTTGCAGGATGTACTGAAGAGCTTTTTAATATACTCAGATGTTTAAGAGCACTGAACGTTTTGGATTTTTTTCTTTACTCAAACCTTTAGACATTATTAAAACAAAACAGTGTGATATTTCTGAGGCAAATGCCAGGAATTTCAGAATTCCAAAAATGTAATTTCAATTTAGGGCGAAAAGAGCACAGGTTTGAGACTTTCCCACCAGAAGACCCCTCTGCTCTGACTGTGACCATGGGAATTGCCCATGGCTTGCTAGAAGGGCATTTCGGGTAGATGCCTTTGCTGGTCTGCTCAGAAGAAAACACGAGTGCTTCCCTCCATTTCTTCCAAATGCTTGTGTTTTCCCTGCATCCCAACAATTGCTTTTGGGTCATTTGTTTAAAGAGAAGGGAAACAAGCTGGTTAAATGCATCAGCTGGGTTGTTTATGGGATGCTCAGACCCTGAAGCGTGTTAATAGCCATTTATTGCTCATGAAAACTCCTGCCTGATACAAGCTCTGGCCTTTCCCAGGCCTTCCCAGGTGGCTGGTTTTGGGATCAGGGTGAGGATGTCCATCCAGGTCCATTGCTGGGGACCAGGAACATCAAGTGTGAGTCGCCCATTGCCCCCACCCACTCCTACCCCATCTCTGTGGGGCAGCACACCAGGGCACAGCGGGTCAGGGTTAAATAAGCAGCTTGCAAAGAAAATGGGTATGTTTGGTTATTTTTTCTTTCATTTCTGCCCTCACCAGAGGCCCCAGGGCTATAGCTGATGACACAGAGTTAAGAAGTGGAAACTTTTTTAACTGAGTTTTGGCCTTCACAGGAAGGACAAAGGGACCGGGATCCCTGCGTAGGGAAACATGCAGCAAAGCTGACAGTAAAATATTGTTCACCGGGTGAAATATTAATGTTGACACAGGAGGGGATATTCCCTGAGAATTGGGTATTACTGAAATAACTCCTGTTTCATCCCCCACCCCAGCTCTCAGACGGTGGGGTTAGGCTGAAAGGCAGCGATATTTGCTGTTGGTCAGTGACTCCAGAGCAAACAAGCTCACGGTTTACAAGAGAATTTCTCCTTTCATTAACTCCCATCTCCAGAAGCTCAGCCTGTGCTGCCGGAGTCCAGCCGCTCTCTTCCTTTGTGAATCATGGCCGGTGACAGAAGCTCACAGGGTTCACGCTGGCCTGTGTGACAGCACCGATACCCCTGCGTCTTCGGCGGAGGATGGATAGATGTCCCTGGGTCTCCTATAATTGGATTTGGAGTAAACACCAGCACAACCCAGAGACTGCCACTAACTAAAGCCAGCTGAATTCTTTCCATATGCAGCTTTGTCGTCATCTGTGTCTCCTGGGACACAGGAGATCACAATTTCATTGCCAGGGAGGTAATTTGGGGAAAGATATTCCCCCCAACTCTGCTACATCTTCTTCCCTCATTCACACAATGAAGTTCATACTACTGTGGTGCTTTGTGAAGACCTAAGAGGTTTACTGGTGAAAGGTTCATACTTTCAACTCGGGATGATTATTTCTTGGTTGTTCATTACTTTACAGGGTGAAGATTTTTTTTTCTTAGAAGGCTTCTCTTGCCTTCTCCTTAGATGCATAATGCTGCTTGCTTTCTGAATAATGCTGGAAAATTCCTCTGTAGCAGTACAGGACCAGAAAGGGCCAAATCCTGTTCCCTTGCACACTGGGGGAACGTGCCTCTCTTGCATACCTCACCCTAAATTTGGGGCAGAGACCCGGAGGTGCACAGATGTGCTGCCCACTGCTGAGCATCCCGGAGAGACCCACTCTGGGATTTTTTCTTTGCCGGCACCACCATCTAGTGCAGTGCACTGGAACTTCATGTTTTTCCTTTGGATTTTATTCTGCAATTGCAATCGATTGTTGGAGCTGGTGGAATAATTGGTGCTTAATAAGTGAGCCACTGCACGGAGCTGTTTATTCTTCTTTAACCCTTGCAAACAGTTCTTAAAATGGGCACGATTTCTACAGCCATGATGATGGGAACACTCCCTGCTGGATTCACTGTCTCTAAAAGGGAATTTGAGAAGTCATCACACTGGCTGCTCTCAAAGGAGAGGTGTTTTCTGGATTTTGAGGTTGACCCAGTCACGCACGACCTAGGCAGACAGGATAGCTGTGAGCAGGGGCGAGGGAAAGGGAAAATCATCACGTCTTGGGAAGCTTGGTGTGAACCGCACACCAAGCAAGTCAAGGGTGTGGGTATTTCTCAAGAGAGCTGGTGAGAGGTGCACTGAGTCAGAACCTTCCACCTGGACAAGCCCTCTCCTTTGAAGCTTGGTACCCTACCTATTCACTCTAAAAAGCTCTCTGTATTTCTACATTCTGGCTCATTTTTCATATGAACTGCTACAAAAAGGATGCAGCACTGGCATGGTGGTGTAGGAGGTCTCTGCTGCTGAGCCACCACTGACTCCTTCCGACTCCCAGAGCCCTGTTGCTGGATTAGTTGTAGAAATGAAACTGGAAGCTGCAAATGCAGAGGTTCATTAGAACCAGGCCGGTTTTTCCTTTCCTGAGAAGTGTCTCAGCGTCTGAGTGGATCATGCCATGACTTTAACTAAGGACCTTCAGATCTAATACCTACAAGGGCTACTGGCTAAGCTGGAGGACCTGCTTTTCCTCCCAGTGTGCTGGCACATTCTCCAAAATTAGGTAAAGAGGGAGCAATGTGACTGTTACTCACCTTCAGATTAAATAGGTTTATATTTTTGTTTGCCCTGAGATACTCCTCCAACACTGGCTTCAAAAGGAAGATGATTTTCCCGAATAAGGAAACCTGAACTCCGGAGTTTGGGGACAATTGCCCAGTAAAGCATGACCTAAAGCTGTGGTGTGTGCCCTGTTTCTCCCCATCCCATGGCAGCCTGCTCATGGTCACGACCTGAGCATGGGGTAGCGATGGGCTGACAGTTTTTGGGGGAGAGAGCCGTGGGGCAGTGTCCCAAGCCTGTTTGCAGCATTGGTCCTTATCCATCTGGGGCAGCCCTCCATGCCTGCTGTTCACTCACAGTCAAGCAGAAGTTTCAAGCAGTGGAAATAAAATGACATTATTCCAGGCAGAGCTGATTTCATGAAAAATGCATTGTCTTTCCACGGCTTCAGTGAAAATATATTGGTTTCTGCCAGTTTTAATTACAAACCATCTATTCTCAAAACTTGAGAAGAACTAGCATGAGAGGGGAGTGAACATGAAAGGTTTGAGAGACTTCAAATCTTTTGCGGAGACTGAATTAATGGACTTTAACCCTTTGCCTGCAAATGAAACTAAAGTAATGTTTCCTCCTCCTGAACATCCACTGGAAAATAATCATATGAAAACACTAAAATATTTATTTATTTATTATCTGAGTTCAGGAATTATTGCTTTTCTTTGCTTTTGCTTGAAATACATAATTTTGTCCTAAAAGGTGAACTAAAAGAATTATGAGTAAAACTATTACGCACCTTAAAAATAGCAGTAATGGTAAGTGAAACAGAAAATTGCATTCAACAAAAAAATGAATGTTTCTATTTCCTTTAGAAGGCCTGCAAATTCTGGTTTTGTCTGGTTTTCCCAATATTGCATTGTGGCAGTCCTTGAGATGAAAGCACTGCAATGAGAAATCAAGACGTTTCATTTTGTAAGTGTCAAGACAAAAAGTCTTGACTTTTCCAAAGTCTTTCTACCCATTTTCTTTCGAGCTGAACTCAGCAAGCCTGCAAAAAGCTGTGGGGCTCTCGGAGAGGACTTGTCTTTTCAAACCTCCCGTTCCGCAGACGACTAAAGCCTTGTTTGCTAAAAGGTGGTGTGTTGGTCAGAGACCAAAGACTTATATCATTTTGCTGGCTTTGACTTTGCTACCAACCAGCCCCAAATATGTCTTTCTGAAAAATAAATGGTCTTGGAATAACTCCGTTTGGATGCTCCTGAACAGCAATGAAGAGTCTTATTCTGGTTTAACCTTTGAAACCAAATTAACCTTCCCCAGAGCAAGGCATTTATATTCTGGAATAAATGTACTCACACAAAGAGCTATTCTGCAATTACTATGCACTTTAATTTTGGTATCACTGTAACACTAACGAACGCGCAGAGACAACAGGGTGTGCTGTCTAATGAATACCAAGAGCATCCCCTGCTGCCCGGCGAAGACATACACTCTGTGTACTGATCTTCGTTGATTTCTGAATTTGGTATTTGTCAAATAAAAAGCAATCCTTGAATGAAAGAGTGACAAAACGACAGGACCGCCCAAAGGTTTTGTGCCTCGGGAATCCCAGTGAAATCCCTAACAGGGTTTTTTACACCTGTTCTCTGCAGGAAGAGAGTGATTTAACAAAGGGGACGTGAATCATCATCAGAGGGCTTTGTGAGAGCTCTGACTTTGCTTTCAAGTGGTTTTGTGTCAATTCCTCTTAAACTGGTTTGAAACAAGGTATACAGAGAAGTGCCGTTTGGACCGATCCATCTGGATAGCAGATCCCACTGCTCGAACTAGACTGGGTTTGTAAAACTTGGGCAGAGGGCAGAACATAGAAATGCTTCAGCTTCCTAAATACCTGAGTTACACCACTATGGAGCAGCCCGCCCGTGGAAAGTCAGCCAAAAATTACGACATGCTGAAGATGACTTCCCCCACCGCCTGGGGCCGTCCCCGTATCAGGCGGTCCCTGAGTGCTGTAAATGATGAGTATGTAACGATGAGTAAATGTAAAGGATTGACTCTGACACGTGGAGCTCTGGAAGAGGATGGCTTGTATTGCTTTGTCCTGTTTTTGATTAATGGGTGTCAGCCCTGCATCTCTCTCGCAGTTATCAGCAATTTCCCCGAGAGGAGGAAACAAATAAGTTTTTGGCAAGGTTCTCTCAACCGAATCACAGTTTTCTGTTTAAGGGCGTTAGCTGCTTGCAAACCTGTCTTTCCTGTCTTTACAGCTCCTTCCCAGCCGGGCTCCTGGGGATGGGGGTTCCCTGTTGGTGCCACAGCAGAAATGATAATGGCGAGGGTGGATCTCTGTAGGGTTGGGCTCATGCCATCACGGGAGATGCTTTCAGGAAGGTGCCTTCAGGAGATGCTTCAGCCTCCCATGCTGCCTCCACCTCTGCTGCTCTCCAGGTCAGCCCCAGTGATCGCAGTGGGGATCCTGCCCGCTTGCTGGGCTCAGCTCTGCTCTTGCTGACCTTCACTAGGCACCAGCCAGATCAGTGAGGGCTTTCCTGGCCACTTTGTTAGAGACAAAAGCCTTGAAATGCTCTTCCGATCTTAAAAGCATGAGCCACCACTCTGGCAATAACTGCTGTCGTGTTTGGCTTCCAGGTGAAGGTGAGCGATGGCCAATTTTTAGCTGGTTGGGGGTTTGCTGCTGAAGTTTCCCAGCTGCCCTGGAGAGCTGCCTCCTCACTACCCTGAGCAGCTTCTAAGAGCTGGGTCCTGGCTCATTTTCAGCTAGCAGCAAACCTCCCATCACATCCCACCTGGCCAAAATCATGGCCAGACACTGAGCCACGGCAGTGAAATTAGCAGCGCTTGCTTTGTTCTTCCATTACAAGTTGATTTGTTGCTGTATTAAACCGTGAATAACCGAGAAAGCAAAGATGGGGCTCTGTTCCTCGCTCGCTGTTATTAAAACTCTAAATCAGGTTGCTTACAGAGCCATTCTCTGTTACCTTCGCAAACGAGAGCGGGGAATTGGCCTCTTTTGTCTCTGACGGAGGATGCAAACGCCCTCAGCAATGCTAATAAAGCACCCGGACTTCCCTGAACCCCCCAGTTTGCAGTTTGCAATGTTACAAACCACCACAACAGGGTCTTGTAGGAAAAAGACTCAGAGATCGTCCTCCTGAGCGGCAGCTCTGCTGTAATTCAGACCAGCAGAGAGAAGGCAGGGGACAGGTACTCGGGCTGTGCCTTTGCCTTGCTGTGCTGCCCAGATCTCCTTTACCTGTAAATCAAGCGATGGACTTCTTAAGTGTGGATATTTGTATTGCAGAAACCCACATTCAGGTTAGTTTTCTCTGTCCATAAAATCCTAACCCAGAAATGCTGCTCTTGCTGAGACGTGGCTGGAAGAAGCGCAGGGAAGGTGGCGGGGAAAGGGGATCTTAATCTTGCTCTATTATTTTTAGTCTGATCTAATTTTAATTCTTTGTCTCCAAACAAAACCAAAAAAATCCCAAGGTTTTGTTTTTGTTTGGACTTTCTGTTGTCGTTACACAAGGTTTACGTTTTTTCATTTGATTCTTCTGGCAGCCTTTTTTTTTTTTTCCCAGATATCACTTACCAGCTTCACTACAAATAGCTCTGGCTGACCTGAAAATGCTTTTCCGCTGATCAGATAATTCATCTTAAACGCTCTGCCAAGTGAGAGCAGTGAGTCACTCACGTCTCTACAAACCTAGCAGCAGCCTGCTTCACCAGCCAGGCCAGCAAAGCTCACACCCACAGACAAAGAGTGCTCAGCAGGTTGGGTTTTTTCCCCCTCTGATGCCATTAAACCAGAGAAAACTGATCCCTCCTCCATCTTCTGGAACGAGCTTCCTATCCTCCTATAGACAGGAGACCAGCAAAGACAGCAGGGTAGAGAAGTGGTGATGCGTTTGCAGGCGGGAATGAGCAAGGCTGTGTTTGCAGGGAATGTCTTCACGCACGCGTACACCTATGGCTCTGCCTTGCCTTTTGCAAACCAGCAGAAGGGAGAGGAGCGTGGGAGCTGGCAGCAGATCGGCTTCTTCAGCCCCTGCGCTTGGCCGGGGGTTGTGCCTGCAGGTCCTGGGGTCCGGGGAAGCAGAGAGGGAGGATCCCGTCTGGATGAGCATGTGAGAATGGTCAACACAGCTCATCGTCAATATGTAATGTCAGCGGTGGGCTCATCACGGCGAGGGTGAGCGCTGCTGTCTGGTCAGGTAAGAGTAAACTCTCGAAGCCTTTTACTGCTGGGTCACGAAGCCCGCGTTGCACAAGTGGAGGTTTTAATAACTGACGCCAAAGAGGGTTGGGCTTTGCTTCTTTGGGAAGTCTGAATACCAAGTAGGAAGGGTCAACTGCAGATGAAACAGAGCATTTCAATTTGGGTTTTGGGTCTTTCTCCTTTGGGTTTAACTTCTAAAGGGTTTTTTTTTTGGTAAATTTGGACACACAGTATTTGAAAAGACGGAGATGAGCTTGGAAAAAAAATCTATTGAGCGCAGTCTGTGTTTTTTTCCCCACTGAAAGCAGGCAAAACTCTCCTTTAGCTTTTCTGGGCCTTTCTTCTCACCCAACGTCTCAGGTACTGTGTCAGGGAACCTGTGATGTCTCTCCACAGGAGCAAATGGCTCACAGTGAAACCCTCTTCTGTCACATCTTAGACAATTTGAAGGTTTCTGTTTAGCCTGGGCGGCTCTACAGAGCCACAAAGCCTGTGCTGCTCGATTCTGCAAAGGACAAACTCTGTGCAGTTATTACTGTGTCGCTTTGCACAAACTTAAATTATATCCCAAAGGAATACAGAAATTTCATCTATATGTCTTCCTCAGAAAGGGCAAGGATTTAAGATGAGGCTTGTTCTATCAGTGCAGGAACAGCTCCTCTCTGGAGTGGATATAATCTTACTGAAGAGTAAATACCATAATCTGGACGAGTTCCTGTCCCTGCTGTTTCTCAGACCACTGAATAAACATTAACTAACCCATCCGACCTCCCCGAGGAGGGGAAAGGATTAGGCCCATTCAGCACAGGGGGGAGCACAAACAAATTAAATGACACGTTTCCAGACACCATGTGCCTCGACTGGCCTACAGCAAACTTCCCCCCTTCCTTACCCACGCCTCTGATTTCCATAACGAAAGGTCTAACGATGTCACGGGACGCAGGCATGGTGCATCAATCCGTCCCCACAAAATATCGTGTTTCCAGGGGGCTTTATAGGGCTTCTTAAAGTCAAGTTACTTCACATCAGCTGCAGTCCCCCAAAACCCCATTGAGGAGATCTCTGCCGATTTATGGAAATGAAAGTAAACAACTTTAGTTGAATGTAGTTGAAACAGGCTTAAAAAAACCACCCCAGGGCTGGCGTGGTCTCAGGTTCACGCTTGTCCTCCAGTGCATCACCAGCTAACTTAACCCAAGCTCCAGAGACAGCTGGAAGGGCAGAGGCCGAGCACAACTCGTGCCATAACGTTGTCTCAGCTCCCGTTTGTGCATCGGTTGGGACTGAGCACCGCCGCACCATCGGCATTGCCGGTGTCACAGCCCAGGGTGAGCCGGCACGGGGGACTGGAGGCGGATGGGTGTGCAGCCCCCGTGATGGAGCGGTGAGGATCGCACCTCTGTGAGGATCGCACCTCTGTGACAGCAGCCCCGGGCAGCCTCATTATTGCACTCTAATTAATTCAAGCTGGGATTTGCTCTCATTACAAATGCAAACAAAAGTTTTCCACCTGCTGGCTTTGCAAAGTCAGTCAGGGCTGGGAAACCCTGCTGCGTCCTGGTGGCACTTCGGAGGAGGGGGGGGGAGGTTAGAGCTGGTTTTGAAAACTGCTTGGGACTGTGGTGTGCCAGGAGCAGAGCTGAGTCCCTCTTTCTGCTCAAACTACTCCACTTTCAGGCTGGAAATCTCCTAAGGATAACTTTTCCATGAGGGTAGAAGCATCTTCTCTTCTTTCCTGGCCGGAGGATGTCAGGGGGGTAAATTCCTCTTTGCCTGACCCGTTCAGTGTGCCCAAGAGGTTTTGAGTTTCCTATCGATAGCACTTCTCCAAGCAAATGCGCCATCAGCATTCACGATGTCCTGATGGGGGATGTGCTCATCAGGACACCCCAAATGTGATAATGTCCCCATGCGCTGGGGGTCTCCGCTCCTTCCGCAGTCATTGGGGATTGGGTCAACCCAACCTGGGGAGCTCAGAGCTCAGCTCATCCTGAAGCAGATACTTCCATCCAAGGTTTTGCCCCTTGCTTGTAAGAGCTAGAAGAAATGCCTTGTGCCGTGCTGAGGTCAAATGGAAACGGCACAGAGAGGTCCCCCCCGGGGAGCACCGGGGACCGTCTGTCCCATCTCACCTCCCAGCTTTGCTCCTTTGGCAGCAGGGTAGCAATTACCTTTTAGATTTTTGTGGTTGTTTTTTTTTTTTTTCTTGTTTTCTCAGTTCAGCCACTTGAGGAAGGACAATCAGAGTTGCCATAGCAATGAAAGGATGACTTCTTAATTTGTGGGATTCTTTCTCTTAATTATTCTGAGAATTGTAATCCCATGAAAACTGCCTTCTTTGGAGAATTTCAGTTAGGAGCTGCACTGGCACTGAAGGAGAAGTTAAAAAGAAAGAAAAGTCGATGAAGACATCTTTGTGCGAAAGAATGAAAAAATATATATTTCGGTGAATTTTCCTGGCCTGTTTCATGTGCTGACAAGAACAAATGCCTGGTGTTATCCAGAAACAAGAGCCAGGAACGGGTCCCAAACCTGAATTATTAATGAGTAAATCAAAGTGCTTTCACAGACTTCCCGAGGTACAAAAGTATCAGGCAGAACTAACGCATGTAAGTAGAAATAAAATTGTGTAAAGCTTAACGGAGAACAAGTATGATTTCAAGGGCTATTTAAATGGGGAGGCGCCAAATGAAAATATCATTCTGCTGTTGCATTTTTCGTCCCCAAACCTCTAAGCCCAAGACACAGGACAGAAGCACCATTACTTTAATTTTACATAGAATGAAAGAACACTGTGGCTTGCTCAGGGTGATGGAGCGAAGCAACGGCACGCGAGGATGGAGCCGGAGGCCCCCGCAATCCCGCCCGCTCACTTTGCACGCCGAGCAGGTACTGGGTGAGTCACCGCTAATGTGAACGTCTTCGAACCCCGGCTGATAAACACGGCCCCGGAGAGAGGGCTGATAAATCTAAGTTATTGCAGAGAAGCCGGGAATGTCAGAGCGAGCGGGACAGGCTCCGATTGCTGAAAAACACTACTGCAAATCCAATATTCCCTTTCTGTAATAAAATCTGTAGCTGTAACTCGGTCTGCAGACTCTGGGCTGATTCGGGCTGAGAGTAATCTCTATGCCCCGGGGAAGCCTATCCCCCCTCACCAGCCAGATTTGGAGGCTGGAGGCTCAGCTCTGCCACCGCTGAGCTATTAATGCACTATAATGCTTCCGCAGGCAGAGGAGGAGGAGGAGGAGGAGGAGGAAGGCACCCTGGAGCACCCTCTCTGCTGCTGGGGGATGCCAGGAGCAGGTGGTGCAGAAATTTCCCCCCCCAAAATAGTTCTTCCACTGGAAAATGCTGATTCAACTCTCTGTCAACATGTTTTAACCAGCAACTTCTTTTAGAGGGGCAGGGGTATCAAAATGGAGCATTTTACTGTCCTCCAATACCTTCCTTTAGAAGGTATTTCCCAATATGGAGCCATAAGAATATTTTTGGTTTTCTTTCACGGAGAATTTTTTCCTCTTTAATTGCTTTAATTGCTTTCATTTTATACCCCATTATAAATCCAAGCATAATATTAAATACATTGAAATCCAATCAAAATTTCAATTTTCTATATATATTAAAAAGCCATTTAACTGAGCCAAAGCTACTTTGGAAGGGATCGGATTTAATTTCAGGGGAAACATCAGCGTTCAACATTATTTTCCCATTTGGAAAAGCAGACCCATTTAAGTAGCCGAACTCTCTCCGCTAAGTGGATCTCTGGGTCTCCAGCAGTGTGAAGGCACTGGCAATAAGAAGTTAGGTGACAAAAGGGTCCAGAAAGGTTGGGGAAAGGCTGAGAAATGGAAGGAGACTTGTAGGACCATGATCATCTTGAGCAAAGTTTTTCTTTTTCATCTTTTTCCAGGTGTCGTCGTCACGGGCCAAGTAGTCCCTGGCTTCCCCTCCAAATGCCTGTTGTTCTTCTTTTTCCCAAAGCCGCTGAAGATGCGGCAAAAGCAGTGTCCTGTGAAACGGAAAACACAGTGGGACACTGATGGGGACATTTTCCCGGTGCTCAGTGCAACCCCACAGATGATCTGGAGCTGGGCTGGGGAAGACAAACCACTCTCCCAGACTGCAACCATCATTGCTTTTTTTTTTTAATTATTTATTGTTTTTTCTTTTCCTAACGAAGCCCAGAGGGAAACATAAAACCAATAAACTGGCAGAAAACACAGCAATCTCCAGTGCCAAGGAGAGGGTTCTGGCCCTGGGCAGTGGGGACCTTGTGCTGAACCACGCAGGGGGCCAAAGCATCACCTTTTATTATTAAAACAACCCATTGCCCTCTCTGTCAGGCCAGTCCTGACTTTCCCAGTGCAAACCCTTCGCCTGGGACGTGCTTCTGGGAGGTTCCAGGTGGGACTGTGGGAGCAGAGGGGCTCACACAGGTGGGGGGACCCTTCTCCATCTCTTCTACCTCCCCGATAAACCCGTTTCCCACGCATTTCAGGGCTGGGATCCCTCACCCTGAGCAGTGCAGCATGAGCTGGAGACACAAGAGGGCAGGCACAGGCTGTGCAATCGAGAGAGGGATCCAGCTCTGCTCCTTGTGTCCCTCAGCCACCCTGGCCCTGCTGTCCCCCCCGCACCACTCCATCCCTGTAAAGGGGGAAAAAAAGGAGTCTTTCCTGACGGACATGTCTTCTGGCCCTGCCTGGCTCCTCTGCCCCTGTTTCTGAAGGAGATTTGAAGCAGTGATGTCTGTGAGAAACATTCAGGGGCTGAGGTTGGGCTACGAGCTCCCAAAGCAGCTAATTCACCCCCCAGGGATGCCCTGCCCTGCCCTGGGTGTCCCCAGGGAGGGGGACTGCAGCTCTCCTTAGCCGGGCTCTGCCATCCTGGGGGCTTTTATGGGACCAGCCAGGCTGCTTTGTCCTTACCACGCTCATCCACCTGCAGAGAGGCCGTTTACGTGGGTGGCGAGAGGTGCCAACAGCCCCCACCACCCCTTACAACCCATCTCCCCCATCCTTGCTGGTGTCATCCCATAGCGCAGCCCCAGGCATGACCAGAGCTCTTTTCCTCTGCTCTCAGGACACCCCGGTCAACGCCAACTCCTGGGCACAACTTGAGCCACAGGCACTTGCTCGGAGAGCATTTGTCCCCCTGGTTTGTCCCCAACCCCATGAGTACTTGGAGCGGAGCCTGGTGAGCCGGCACCGGTGCCAGGCAGCACTGCTGGGCACGGCGCTTCTTCCTCCAGACTGCAGCCAAAGCATTCTACAGAGTTAAATAATAAAAGGCAGCAGATGGTATATGGTATGAATTACAGAAAACAGGATTGTAAAGGCAGTGCGCATGGTGAACAAATGAAAGCATTAACGCAGCAGGCCAAATAACGCAGACAGGAGGAAGAGGAGGGAGATTTGCAGATGGGTTGGTCATGGGTGGGAAAGGGAGCCCATTCCTGCCAGGAGATTTTTATTGGGCGAATGGTCTTGTCGTCGGCCGTGGGGAGCTGGTGAGCACAAGGGTAGACAGGCAGCGAGGTCTGGAGCCCGGGAACAAGGGTGCTGGGGCCACTCTGTCCTCAGCTGCTCTACTTCTGGCTCGTATGTTGCTTGGGTCTGCTCGGTGTTGTCTTCTCCACCCCTCCTGGAAAGGGCATGATGAGATGCAGGAGGTTTGCAAGGCCTCACCTTGGCTGAATTTCTGCTTAATAAAGAAGGGGCACAGCTCCGTTTAGCCATACGTGGGCTTGCATCGAGAGCTTTCAGTCATGAGCAGAGATGGAGGAGGAGGGACCATTTTTTGCATTTCAGGGCTGAAGTAGAGTTGTACAAAGAGGAAACCAACCTCACGTGGTAGCTCCTGCGCCTTCTGCACCCTGGCTGTCTGTGAGGACGGGCCATGGCCTCGGCACAGTCCGGGAGCCTTCGGGCTACGGCAGAAGGGTTCGGCTTTAGGGCAGCAACCCGGTACACTGTAAGACCTACTGGTAAATTCAAGTCCTGGCTATGCTGCAAGCTTTCCGGGTGACTGCTCACAAGTCTTTTGTCCTCTCTGTGCCTCAGTTTCCCTGGTGTAAAACGGAGAGTAGCGCTGCGCTGCCGTATGGCAGTGCCGGGATGAGTAGCTCAGCCTGAGAGATACTCCCATAGGAGAACCTGCGCCGGGGGATGCCGCAGCTGGGCTTGCCTTTGGCTGCCAGGGCCAGATGTAGCTTTGGAGGTAGCAAAAGCTGAAACTATTTTATCTCCGGATGAAAATTGTCAGGGGGAGGACAGGGTGGCTCATAGCCAGGGGACAAGGGACTCGGGGGTCTGTCAGTGAAGGTGAAGCCCCTGCAGTGCTGAAGGGGCCAAACGGAGCAAAGTGCAAAGGCTCTTTCAGGGTCTGCTCTCCTGATAACAGCACTTGGGGTTATACATTAAAAAACTGGGCTCGTTTTGTCCCAGATACTCTTTGGGTTCGTCCTTAAGGTAACTCCATGGGTGGCCGGGAGTCCCCAGGCATCGCTCCGCAGGCTGTGACGGGCTCTGTCTGTGCTTTGACCCTCTGCTCCCACCTCATCCAAGCTGGGAAATTCGCCTCCTGGGTGCTACCATGGCCCCTGGGACCCCCACCTGCCATAGTGCCGGGTGCTGTACAGAGGCAGAAACTGTTTTTTAATTCTGGATCTGAACAAAAGCCGACAAAAATACTGCTGTGCACCGAGACAATGTGGAGGGGAGTTACCCCAGACCCTGCTCAGCACCTTTTATATCTGGGCTGAACCCCGCTCATTCCCACCTCCTGCACGCTGCACTGAGGATGCTCTCATGTATGGAGGCATCGTTACAGGACTTTGCAATATCTCTCGGGTAGGAAACCTTTCCCAGTTTTCCCCCCCACCCTCACCTCCTCCTTCCAACCCTCCCGGCTGAATGCACATCTGGGAGCATCTTCCCCCAACACATCCATCACAGCGGCCTTTCAGCGGCAAACAAAACATCTGGAGATCCTGCTGGCCAAAAGTCTTCTGAGTCCTCGGTGGGCTGAGCCCAGGGGCTACCGGAGCTGCTCGGCACAGCCCCCCCGGGCCCCACCGAGGCACGGCCGCCTACGGACTCACCCCCCAGGCAGGAGCCGGGGGTCTCCGATGGCAGCCCCCTCTCCCTGCCCTCCCCTGGGCTCTCGCCCTGCTGCGGGGCTCCGGATCGATGCATGACTCACGGCTCTCAGCGTTTCACCCTGTCGAGAGTCCTGATGCGAAGGGATGCTCTGAGACAGAGCGAGCAGAGATGAGAGATGCTGCAGCCCCTCTCCTCCCGCTGCCTCTCCCCACCGCGTCCTGCCCTGTCTGATTTTTCGCTCTGAGCTGCTGTGTGACAGAGGAGAGGCTTCATGCAGCTGCTTTCTCCCCTGCTCGGTCTGCGTGTATGTATGTGCATAGAGCTGAGCAGCAATTTTTCCCCCTTTTCTTTTTTTTTTTAGCCTTTCCCTTTCCCTCCCCCTTTTCCTCTCGTACTTCTCCTGCTGGATCAGCTGCCCACCCTTCCCTGGGAGAAGCCCTTGGAAATAACACCGGCAGCACAGGGTGGGTTTTTTGGGGGGGGTGTTTCTTGAAGCCCGGCCCAAAATGGAGGGGTGGGGAGGAGGAGAGATGCCTGAATCCAGCAGCTCGCATCTCCGGAGCACAGGGAGCATCACCCCGTCGGTCTGAAAGCCCCGCTGCTCTGCAAGACATCAGCTCCGGGAAGCAGCATCCTTGGGCTTTCCGCACTAGTTAACAGGCTGCGAGCTGCCTCGACTTGTTTTAAGCTCGCTCTCTCGCTTAATCTCATCTCCCTTCGGCGCGTGTGTGTGTGCATGTGTGTGTGTGTAGGGGGAGGACTTTATTTCCATTGGCTCAGCTTTCGCTGCCCACCCACATCTCTTCCACATCACCTTGGTGTCTCCCTAAATAAAACCAGCCCTTCTTATCGCACCGAGGAAATCAAGAGCGAGAGTTTGAATGGATTTTATATAAATATTTACCCCTGTGAAGCTACTGCGGAGCGTGTGGGATAAACTCACAGCAGCTGGCCTGAGACTCTCCTTCTCTCTCCCACCCCTAAAAGGGTTTAATTACTTTTGCAAGGGGAGGGGAGAGATCCGGATCCCAGTTCCAGCTACAGACTGACCCAAAAAGCAGTGCCAGGATTTAACTAACTCTCCCCGATGGATCTGAAGGACAGCACCAGCGAGGGCAGCATGGGCAGCCTGCAGCCTTCAAGCATCCAGATTTTTGCCAACACCTCCACGCTCCACGGGATCCGTCACGTCTTCGTCTACGGGCCAGTGACCATCCGCCGCCTGCTCTGGACCTTGGCCTTTGTGGGCTCGCTGGGTCTCCTCCTGGTTGAGAGTTCAGACCGGGTGGCTTTCTACTTCTCCTACCAGCATGTGACCAAAGTGGATGAGGTCGTGGCAAACAGCCTGGTCTTCCCTGCTGTCACCATCTGTAACCTCAACGAGTTTCGCTTTTCCCGGCTCACCACCAACGACCTGTACCATGCTGGGGAGCTCCTGGCTCTGCTCGACGTCAACCTGCAGATCCCCAACCCTCACCTGGCTGACCCGGCCGTCTTAGCCATCCTCCAAGAAAAGGCCAACTTTAAGCAGTATAAACCAAAAGTTTTCAACATGCAGGAGTTCCTGGCGCGGGTTGGTCACGACCTGAAGGATATGATGCTGTACTGCAAATTCAAAGGCCAAGAGTGCAACCATGAGGACTTCAAAACTGTGAGTATGAGCAGACACTCCACTTTTCTCTTCTCTGGGTGTGTGGACGGTGGTGGTGTTGCAGGACCAGGACAGCACTGGAGGTCACTGGCCAACCTGTGTGGGCACGGTGCGATGAGTGAATGGTGTCTGGCGGGCTCTGGCATGGCAGAGGAGGAGGAGGAGGCAGCCTGTTGAGTTGAAGTTTGTTTGCTGGAGGGGGGATTACGTGGGGCCAACCCTGCAAGGGGCTTGCAGCAGGTCCAGCCTCCGTCCTGCATAAGGCCCATGGCTCCCTGCTTGGTGACAGACCAGGGCGTCAGATGGGTCCTGCTGAGCATCAGAGGGGGCTTGGGAGTCTCTTGCTATGGCCAGTGAATGTTAGACAGCTGAAGAAAGTAGAGAGGGCTGGAAAGAGCAAGAAAGGCAAGCGTGCGGGGATGGTCTGAGTGATGTCCATTAGGCAGTTGCATTTTCCCAGGTGTTTGTAGCCTTGCTGAAATCTTGGAAGGGGAAAATTTTCTGCTTTTTCCTGGTGGTCATGGCTTACAAATCCTAGTTTGCTGCGCAGTGTGGGCAGCAGCTGGGTCCCTTCCTAGTGCTGTGTTAGAGAGAAGGTGTGGGGGGAGAAGAGGAAAAGAAATGAGGCTGTGCTCTGAGCCCAGTCTGCTCTTAGGCTGGCGGGAGGTGGAGCGAGCCGGGTACACTGAGCATCCCGGAGGAAGCAGACGCTGCTCAGTTCACAGCTTCTGGATGACACCCTGATGGCAGTGCAGGCTGGCCAGGGTAGTTTGGCTGACAAAAATTATCAGCTCAAAAAAAAAAAATCAGAAGTAGGTTGCCTGGAAGAAGTGATGCCCGCAGCGTGCTGCTGGGGCAGGTGAGGGTGCCGGGCTGGGCGAGGGGCTGCAGAGGGGCTGCTCCCCCCGGGCTGGTGGTCTGAGCCCTGTCCTGGCAGAGGTGGGGGAGTGCGGGCTGGGGACTGGGATAAGTTGTACTTCGCTCTCAAGCCACGCTGGCCAGTCCCTTCACACCGATTCAGCCAACTGGGGGGTTCGGTAATGGGGAGTCAGGAACGCTGCAGCTTTCAGCTGGTTGTTTCTCTGGGAGTGATGCTGCTCGTTCTGCTCACTACTCGCTGTCCTGCAGACAGGCAGGTGCCATAACAGGGTTTGTGACGGTCTCATTTGTCAGCAGGTTTTTTGTCTGTTTTTGGGAGAAGGGAATATTTTCTGCCTCTGCTGCTTTTGGATCTCCCAGCAAATGAGTCCAACTGACTCATGCTACAAAGTCATTGCCATCACCTGGACTGTGCTCTCTTTAGACATCTGAGCAGGAACACATAATTTTATGCCTCAGTTATTGCCTGTGCATAACCCTGATGCCTTGCCCGTTTCAAACTGGATATCCAGGCAAACTGCGCCTTTGCTTCTGCTCCTTGGGCAGAGGTTGGGCCATGCGAGTTGTAGGAAGGTATCAAGAAAGTCACTCAGAGAAGAGCTTGCTGAGTAAAAGCCATGTGTGACTGAGTCTGGAGAATGGGATAGAAAAACAAAAACAGATACAAAAGTCCAGGGGACAGAAGAGTTCGGGAGTGAGGCCGGGTCCCAACAGGAGGGACAGCCCTCCCCTAACCATAGCGAGGGTGTGGGGAGAGGGAGGTATTCTGCCCACGGGCTTGCCGATAATGCAATAAACACCAGCCAAAAGCAAAAGCGTCAAAGCCAGCAAGCAAACAGCACATTCAAAACATCTGCAGGACTTTAAAAAGCAGGTCTTGTTGTCAGATAAGACGGGAGCTTTTGGCAGCCTCCCCGGGTCACGGTGGGGCGTCATCTCCCTGGCCATTTAGTTTTTTGAGGTAGCTGCTTCTGAAAAGATGATATTTTTTTTTTTCATGGGGGATACAGTAGTTTCCAGAAAGACTAAATATTCCCTGTCTGCTGAATAAATCCTTGCTCTGCTAAAACAGGTTAGGGCCAGCTAGAAACAGATAGGATATTACGGCCTGACAGTGCTTGTCCTTGTCAAAGTACCGTAGAGGTTCAGAAATAGGGCAGTATAATACTTCAGCCCATTCCTCAAAGCAGCTTCTAGATGATGCAGAAGACAACATCTTCCCAGCATTGCCCTCTGTGCCTTTCTAACCGAGGCAGGCGTTTCAGTCTCACTGACTCCAGGTAATTCCTCAGGTTATGGAAATGCAGGGAGCGGTACTCGAAAGGGACACAGCAACCCTGTTTTCCTTCCAGACTTCACCTCTCAGAGATAAAAGGCAGCAAAAAGTGTCTGCTTGAAAGCTGAGTAGGTCTTTCCACAGGGAGCTTGCTGTAAAGGTCTTTGAACTGCCTCCGGGCTGAATCAGAACCTCATGTCCTGGATGAATTTTGCATTTAATCACCAACGACCTGTTGCAGCTGCACATAGGCTCCGTGACAGCCCATCCATTCTGCTGCATTGCCGGTTGGAAAAAAGAGGAGAAGCATCATCGCTGAAGCCCAGATTTCTTTCCCATCAGGAAACAGAGGGTGTAAATCCCCGAGCAGTTCTGTTATACGTCATCATGGCGAAGAACTCCGGCTCTTGTTCCATACTCCCCAAATTCATGCATCTGGGAGCAGAAGAGGCAGGAGTTTTGCAGGAGGAGGCTGCATCAAAGCAGTTAACTCTGCAATAAGGTACTGCTAAAGAAGTTCGTGCAGTGTTGCCAGCTGGTCAACAGTCCCTTTTAATGCCACGGGGGGTGTGTGGTGTGTGTGGCGTGTCGCCCGAATGAAGCACACCCTGCTTTTGCTGCACGGGAAAGCAGAAGCTAGAACAGCAGCATCCTGGCACTTTGTAAAACCTGACTTTACCCTCCTTCCTCCTCCACTTCCCTGCTTCAATTCTCTGTCGCTGCTTTATTAGCAGGATTTGAGCTGTGCTTTCCTTACGCTCTCTGTTCCTTCTCCCCAGGATAACGTCTAATGCCTCTCAGACAACAGTTCCCCGTATTGTGGTCTGCTCAGAGGAGTGAGTCCCCTAAGCTCTTCTGCAGAGATACATGCAAAGGGAACAGCAAGGTCTTAGCAGAGTATGTGCTGATTCCTGAGCTGGCATTGCAATGCACTGAGCAGCAGATAAGATAATGCAGACCTCTGCTGTAGGCAAAGCAATGAAGAATAGAAAATTGGCAGAACACGCTTTAGCAAACCCGTTCCTTTGGAGTATTTGGAGGAGGGAAGCCTGATAACAGCAGCAGCCGAGGAAATCCCCTCCTTTTTTTGTGCGCCGCTCCTCCCAGGAGGTCTCGATTGAAAATGACCTCGCAGATGGCATTTTTCTGGAGGAGCTGTGCTCATGCTGCTCGACATGACATTAAGGTCTTCCCATCCTACTGCTGCTGAGCGTGGTAAAGCTGCGGCTCATCAGCCCTAGACACACCGCTGTGATTTTCTGGGTATCTCCACGGGTGTGCTGGAGCAAAGCCTCTTTCCTGGGCCCGCTGGTGTGGCTCGTGGTCCTTTGCTGTTCCAGCATGGGATGGACTCAGCAATGGCAGGGGAGCCTTGCAGGAGATTTGTGTGTGTGGCACAGCAAATGCATGGAGCAACAGGAAACAAAAGTCTGTGAAAACCCTTTCAGCCCATGGGGCAAAGGCAGAATGACTGATGGGATGCCCTGGGTGTAGATAGCGAGGATAACGAGCAGCAGGGGGAACGGGCTCTCTCAGTCCCACCTTGCTGAGAAAATCAGCCCCAGCAACCAAACCCTGCCAGATGTACTCAGACGATGGCAGTGGGTGTGCGTTCTGGTGCGTGAGCATGGTTTTCAGGCAGGTCATTTGCTAAATGGAATGTGTACTGTGTGCTTCCTCGCACATCCAATTCATTTCAGAGGTAACACAATAACTTCACCTGTGCCTGCTATGCCTTCCTTGCTGGATGTCTATTTATTTTCAGTGGCCATGACAATCGAAGGATATAACTCATTTATTTTCAATACACATTCTTACTGACAGACAGTGTCCGCATAATGGAGAGCATCTCGTGTGAATATTTCTATTGTGAGACACAAGTTTCTGTCAATCTCTCTCTCTTTCTCCATGCGTATTTTTTCCCCCATTCTTTCTAGTGCGCCCAGGAGGCCAGTATTTAGTAAATAGCTTTTGCTTTATAGACTGATTAGTCCATTCTCATCTCCTATTATACAACTTCCACTTTCCTCAATAAAAAAAAATAAATCAGGATGGTGGCTGTTTGATTCAGACAAACATTACTTCTTTCTATTTAACAATTTTTCGGGAAAATCATGTCTTTTTCCAAAGTTTGCCCCAGATTCTGAGATGCCACAATGAGATCTGCAATTCTGTGACACTTTTTACACAAATCGGTAGTTCTTGCACTAAGGGACTGAATCTTTGTGCAGCCTTCCCAGTCGGCATTATAACATCTTGAGTTTGCACGTGCTGTTGGGTTTCAGTGCATGGGCACAGGCACAGGAGGCAGTGCCGGGTTATCGTGTCATGGTTGCTGGTGTCTCAGTTGGGTGTCTAAAATGAGGTGGATTGTTCCTGGGTCATGTATCTGGCTGACATGTAAACCATGCCCTTGAGAAACGCAGACCCTCATTCTACCCAACATTTGCCTGGACTAAGTTTCTCCGTCCCTTAAGCATTTAACTGTAAAATGAATGTGGGAGTGCTTCCCCAGGGAGCTGATGGGGTTTGTATTTCCTTCACTTATTACAAAATAGTGGGATAATGCCTTAAAATTCACCAGAACATTTCATGGGAGGATGCCAGTTGGGATGAACATCTGTTCATGAAAAATGTTTTCTGGGTCTTGAATCATTACCAGAGTTAAAATCTAATGAAGAGAAGGCTGCAGAACCTCAGTGGGGTCTTTTCATGGCAAACCCAATTTGAAGTCCTTTAATACTGAAAATATTCACACTGGTTGGACTCGATGATCTTAAGGGTCTTTTCCAACCTAAATGATTCTATGGATGAAACAACTCCTATAAGACAGAAAATTCAGAAGCGTGGCTGTAGGTCGTTTACTTGGGATGTGGTTGATCCATGTTTGAGACATTGATGTGACTCAAGACCTGAGCAGCACAGTGAGAAACTCTTCCTTAATTTTCTTTTAAAAGGTCTGTGTTTTGTTCTGGTTTGAGTTGTTTCTTGACCAGGCACACTCCGCTCCCTCACTAGGGGTTTGAGATGGAAAACAGTCTAACGATCTGAGATATCGCAGAAATGAGTACAGCCCAAGTATCAGAGACAGCTGGAGATCAGAGGGTTTTGAGTGCAAAGGAAGATGAGGCACAGGGGGGCCCTGGAGGAGGAAAGACAAAGCACTTCTGTGCGTAAGAGCCAGCTGTGGGCTCAGCCTTCCCTTGCCCCTGGCCTCAGCTTACGCCGTGCACCTGGCTGCTTCGTTTGAAGGAGAGGAAGAACTACTCTTGTCTTCTAAGTGATTCCCATTCATCACAATTATTCATCAGGAGGCCAAGTGAGAGCTCCTCTGTCCCCCGATCCGTACCACACCTGCTGAGGGATTTGCACTCAAACCAGCAGCTGGAGCTGAGGCAAAATGCAAATGCCGCCCTTGAGATGAGGAAGAAACACTGAACAAGAAGGATGTCGTTAGAGTTGCAAGTACAGAGGAGATCTTTGAGGGCTGCGAGGCTTTATCAAAATTTTGCTGGGAATTGGATGAGGCTTTTCTTTGCATTGGAAATACCCCTGAGACCAGCTTCTTGCACCTCAGCTCTCCTACCTGCAAAATGGGGGAAATAGCCTTTCTCCCAGAGAGACACTGAGAACTAAAGTGCTGGAAAGCTGTGGAGAGGCAAGGTTGTAAAAACCAGAGAATAAGGATGATAAATGTCTTTCAGCCACCATGTCCTGGTGTTTCCTTAGCCCGTGTCTCTCTGAGACTAACACGTTTCATCTCACAGGGTCTCCTTGACAACTGGTCTTGGACAGAGGTCTCCTGGGTACTGCCTGCTGTAAATGAAGGGTGAAACCATGGGAAGCATTCAAATGTACTTGTGTTCTTGCTACGTGAACCAGCTTTAAATCTAGTCATGCCCAAAACTGTAAGTGAAGGCCAGGGAAGACCAGGATCATATTAAAATAACCAGCATGGTTTCCATCTGGAGAGGTAAATTGGAACAACATAGCTGTCATGACCTTCTTCCATACACCTCATGTGAGTGCCCCTTGGAGACTTCCTGACAAATAATAAATAAGCTCCCAGATGTTCCCTCTTGCAGAATCTTTGTGCTTATGAGACCAAATGCAGTGATGCCATGTGAAAAAACATAATGTGACAGCTGTAAACCACTCTGTGGATTTACTCTAAACACTCCTTGCAAGGTCCTGACCACTACGGTTCGGTGTCCATGATCCTCCTGGAAGGCAATGGGCACAAATCAAAACTAGCGGCCATAAAGTGAAACAGGAGAAGTTCTCACTTGCTTAAAGGAGAAAACAGGTCTGACTTCAGTGTTGGCCTGGGTGGCCTCTTGAGGTTCCTTCCAACCCTAATTATTGTATGATTCTATAATAAAAAGCAGGTGCATACCTGCTGGGGCTTATCCCCTTTTGCTGTTTTTGGGGAGTCTCATTTTTTCATGCTCAATTCACTCTCAGTCTTCAATGTGAGGATGAAAAGTGAGAGCCAATTTTGGAACATCTTTCCTTTCCTTCTGTGAGCCTTGCGTACAAGTTTGAGTTCACGTTACTGACCTAAGGAAAAAAAATTGGCTTAAAACACAGTTGTTGATAACTCTGTCTGCACTGAGCATCCAAGGCATTCACAGCTCTGATTCCATAATGAACCTGTCACAGTTTCTCTGAGCGAGCCCCTGGCCTTTTCCACCTCCTGGAACCAGCCCTTTGCTTTAGGAGGAGGCAGTGGAGTTTCCCTGAAAAAAAAAAAAAACAACCTCAAATTCATCATTCAGCTCCTCTTGACTGAGAAAATGTGCCTCACAGCTCCTGAGGAGTGCAGCCGCTGTACAGCAGCAGGGACAGTGGGGTCATCTGAGGCATCTCCACCTCCTCTGGCAGAGCCCCGTGTCTGTAAGTCCCTCCTACGCCTTCACAAAAGCATTTGTTAAAGGAATTTCTACCTGGAGTGGCAACCAGACTCAGCTTGGCCAGTGCAGCAGAACTGCAGCACCACAGAATCACAGAGTGGTCAGGGTTGGAAGGGACCTTTGGAGATCATCTAGTCCACCCCCTGCCAGAGCAGGGTCACCTACAGCAGAGGGAGGAAAACATGAACTGTGGCTCTGTTTGCAGGTTGCAAAGGTCAGCAGCTATTGCGCCACCTGCATCTGCTGAGATGTTAAGAAAAAAAGCATTAAATATATTGCCTTTATTGAGGGATAAGCATAACTGGAATAGTCTTCTAAAAGCTCGCTGGGATTTCCAGACCTGTAAATAGCTGTGAGGAAACCTCTTAGGGATCACAAGCTCAACAAGCTAAGATGGAAAATGAGCTAGATGAGGTGGACATGTCTGACTCCCATCTGCCACGGGTTAATCTATGAGACCAGCACCAGAAAAACAAAATTGCCCCTTGAAGGTAAAAGAGACTATGAGCCATTTAAACAGATTGACACCAGCATGCTGAGGGCCCATCAAGAAGCAATTTCCATCCAGCCATGAATATTTACAACTGAAGCACATTCCATTATTTGAAGAAAAGCTGAATTGTTTTGATCATTTGTTGTTGTTGTTGCTGTTGAAGAAAGGATTTAGCCTGTGTGTTAAGTCAGGGAGCGTGAAGTGAAGAAGTGAACGGTAATGGAAAATGCACATATATTTGCTCAGGGTGAGACAGATGAAAGGAGGTTTAATCTGCACTTGGTTACATTTCCAGAGAGGAGCCCGTCGCAGAGGGACCTGGGCCATCAGGGCGTTATCACGTGCAATAGAAGTTGCTCAGTTGTCTGCTCCTGTCAGATGAGCCAGTTCTGCACTGTGATTTCCTCAGAGAGACTGGAATTTGAAAAGAAAATCAGAAGTGAGAAAGCCTGAGCCAAATTCAATCTATTCACCAAGCGCTTCTTCAGAGCGGTTGGACCTTGCATGAGAAGGGTGTTCCAGGCTCTGCCCGAGTGGTGGGAGCTTTACGCGAAGCCTTTGGGCTTCCCTTTCAGTCAGTCCAAAGGTTGCTCAGATCTTACCCCCAGTGTGAGCTTGTTGGGAAATGGAGTTCGTCCTGAGGGACACGAATAGTTCTGAATCTGTCCTCCTCCTATATCTGAAAAAAATCCCAAAAGCCTGAGGGCCAAAAATTTTAGTGGGATGGGGTTTTAGCTGCTTTAAAAATCTGAATCTTCATAATGCTGTTTCAACGGTGTTGAAGACTGATATACAAATGAACGTAATATAAAGATGGGCATGAAATTAAAAGAATTAAAAATGTGTTTGCCTTTTTAAAGGTTTTGACATTATTGGAGGAAGAAAGTCAAAACAACCCATTTAGACATTTTCTTGTTTCATGTTTCACTCTTGTTCTTTCAAAGCTTTCTGAAATCCCACGCTCACGCGGTGGAGGACAGTCATGCAAGGACTTCACTTTATGGGGCTGAATCCCATAACAGTGATTCAAACTGTTTGTTCACCTGAACGTTTGAGGGAAATTAATCTTAGGCCAGGAGAAGAGAATAAATAAACCCAAGCAAATGCTCTCCGGTGACTTAACTGCCTGTACCGTGAGTAGGATAATTTAAGTCCTCAAATCTCTGCAGCCATGACGGGTGACTTACTTCCCCCAGTTCAAGTAGAAAATGATGAGCTGAAGCCCTGGTACAGCGGAGAGGAGAGTATAATTGTCATGAGGGATCGCTCAATGGCAGGCAAGAAAACATCATCGCAGTATGCCATAGGCGGGACAATAAAGGACTAAATTAATTGCAGAGGAGAGTTAATGACCAGTGCGAGGAATTAATGTAAGCTTAACCCTTAATTAGCTAAACTTTCAACAGCACACTCCACTGCTCCCTGGCACTAAAATGTATGGTATATATATAGACATCCATTAGAGCCTCCGTATTTCTTCCACTACCACCTGCCACGCTTTGGAAGAGCAGCATGTGTGATCCATCTTTGCCTACCATGCATGAAACTGCAGCGTCAGTAGCGCTGTTAACTCATCAGCAGTTTTCCAGTGACGGAGAAGCCTTTGAGAGCTGAATGAGGATATCAGAGAGGCTTCAGCGTGACCTCAAATGTGTGATAGCATTATGTTTTGGGAGATGGGAGGGACTCTAAGCCACCTGGAGTGATGATTTATTGGAGGGGGAGCCTTGGATTAGAACAGAATTTTTGCCACCAAGTTTCTTGTTTTTTCTCTGAAAATATGAAGCAGAAACGTTACTGTGAAGTCCGCTGAGAAATGCACTTTCAGTTCATCATACTCCCATTTTTCTCTGGACACCCTGGTTGGATTATATCTCCCAGAACGTAACGCGGTGTCTCCTCTTTTGTTAGGGAGGTGATGGCTAGTTACAGCAGTCATACAGTCCTCATGTATTCCTTTTTTTCTTTGAAGCATTTAATGTTTGGGGATTCTTCCTTTTTTAATGAAAAGAAACAAAGTGTTTTCCCGAAAGTTTTTGTGAAAACTGCTGCTGTGGTAGATTCTCAAAAATATGCCCACTTAACCCAATTTTTATGTAAAAATTGAATCAGTTTTCATGATTAGCATGACCAGACAGGGTGTGGATATCATGCCCTCATCCAGAGAAGGAGTTGCTGTGCCAGATGCGAAGCTTCATACTTGTTGATTGAACTGCATTTTTTGTACTTCACCCTGGTAATGAATCCCACAGCCACCATCCCTTCTACAGATGCTCCAGGAACACTCTAAGTGGCCATTAACTAATGCTAAATTATGATGGAGCATCTCCTGAAATACATGTGACATCCACATGAATAACAAATGAATTTGTTTGTGTCAAGACAATGACAACGGATTGCAGTTGAATTAACATGAGAGCCGTTTGCTGCTCTACACCAACTGCAACAAGTTCCTTGTAGGGTGCATGTAATTACAGGGACACAAATGACAGCGGAGGGACACCGTGAGAGCGAAGATGCAATGGTATAGGCGGCTGTTAAGGATGAGCTGTGGGAAAAAGCAAGTCCCAGGCTGACAAACCAATGCTATTTCTATTGAACCCCAGTGGAGTTTGCCTCCTAAAGACATTAATGAGAGTGAGATCATGCTGTTAGCCCCCACAATTGCATTCACCCCTGGAAAAATCATTCTTTTCTCATTATCACTTGGTAGTACAGAAAGAGTCTTGGAGGTCAGTCCTATGATGATGTCTCTGTACATTTGCATCTCTCCAGGGAAAAACAGATCAAGAGGGAAAGGATTTTTCTATGGTGTTCATGCGCAGTACTAGAAAAGTGTGCAACGGTCTCCTATAGCGCCTATAGGACTCTAAAGTTTCTTAAAACTGTTTCCCTGCTGAGTACGTTAGTGTTCGGAAACTTGTGTTACATCTCTGCTTCTGTTGGCGCATCGTGTCAAGTTGAGCTGTGGTGCCCAACTCCATGTTCCCCATCAGTGTTGCGTATCTTGAGGTGCTGCACAAGGTGTGAAGCGGCAGGTTAAATGTGGTGGAAAAAAAGAATTGGAGAGAGCAAATAGAGGAAGAGGGAAGGTGAGACAGAAATGGGAGAAAACTGTGTTTATGGCATGAGGAAGCAGAACCCTGAGGTTGGCTCAAAGAAAAACAAATTCAGATGAGAAGCAAGCATGGGTTTTTGAAACAGATTGATGAGCCTGGAATTGGTCTGAACATTTCCATTGAAAACTTTCCATCAGAAAATGTTTTCTGAATGCAAAAAATTGCTTTCCTAGTTACACTGACTGGGATGAGATTTCCCATGAGACAAATGAAAGCTTTTTGTCTTCAAGCATTTCTATTTTCCATGAAATTAATTAAAAAAAAATCTCAGAGCAAAATAAAATCTTGAAACCCTGGGATGTCTCATTAAATAGATGTTCTGATTTTCAGCTAGTTCTGAATTATTTAATGGAAAAAGTCACCCGGAGCTGGGGAACTTTCCACCACGTGGTGTCTCTACATCTTGCACTTGTAGGCCAGGTGCACCCCAGGCTCTACTTTACATGGGGTTTGAGGCAAACCCTGGTATCTTCTGATGTTAGTAAGGGTGAACCCTGAGTCATATACTCATATCTGGCTTTCCCTGAAGAGGGGTATTTCATACACTGCTTTCAAACGAGTCCTCTCCTTCAAAGGGCAAGTGTCAGAGCAAGATGTTCTCTGATAGACATCCTCTGAGCTTTCTGGAGATGGTTCAGTTTTAGCCTTATTTCCTGATAAAAGAACACTTCAGCAATTTTGCCTCCATTTGAAAGGGCAGAAGAAGTCTCAAAAACATTTGGTTTCTACAAGTTTCATGAAAACTGGCAGCTGGGAGAGACCCAAACTCAAGTCCACTGAGGACGAGCAGGGTCAACGATGGTATTATACATTTTGTTTGACAGCGACCAGCTGTCCAATAAACATATGTGCCCCACTTTCTCCAAAAGCAGCCTGGCAATAACAAGACAGCTTACACTTTTCTGACAGTACAGACAGCACAACGAAGAAAAAATCAGTATGCATAGGGCTGTGCTCCCCATGGGACATGGAGAAACAACCCAGAGGTAGAGCTGTGTGCGTGTGAAGGTAGGTACATGGCTGAGGATGTTAGCCGCTCCTGGCTTATTCTGCTTTTGCCCGGTGGGAATCCTAAGGGATCTGGGACAGAGCAGGGAGAGGTTAGAAGGCAAAATATCCTCATCCTTAGGAAAACAAGCTTCATTGATTCTTTTGTATCAAGAACAACTTGTTTTATAGCGGCTTTAGTTTTTCACAGATCATATAAAGCATTTATTTCCCCCTTTGCATTTGCTGGAGAGGTTCTCTTCTGCTGAATGTGTGGGCAATTGAACACGCACACGTGTATGTCTACCTATATACGCATGAATTGACCTGCTGGGCTGTCACTGCAGTTCCTGCTGGGAGCACTGGTGCTGCATCCTGATTTTTTAACCACCACATTATCCAAAAAGTCAGAGATGCTCATGCTGGTTTATTATTGAGGCATGGCTTTGGAATACAAGGCTGTATATACAATATAGGCTACACAGACAGAGAGGATTTGGGGGGGACCAGAGCCTCATGGTGCGAGGTGGTTTATGCAGTAAACGCCCACACCCAATCTCTCTGAAAGAAAGTGGGATGCGGAAAAGGGACTGGGAGAGTGGAGACATCCTTTCATTTTTAAGCTAAGGCCCAGACAAATGGCATGAATCTGATTCTTCCCTCCTGAGCTTGGGAAAGGGTGGGAAAACTATGAGTTTAAACTATTTCAACACCTCTTGCTGGGCTCTGCCATTCTCAATAGTCCCTAACCATCCTGGGGTGAACTCTTTGGCACTTGTGGCTTGTGGCTCACCAAAAGAGGTGGGGAAAGGGAAAGAGCTCCTGTACGGAGCCTTGCTCCTGCTGTGCCCTCCGCTCCACCCTGCAAACTGGAGATTGAGCAGATACACTGCCATTTCACTTCAACATCCAGGCCACCCGTTTCATCCACCGTGGTTAGCTCTTGGTCTCCAACCTGAAGTGAGCCAGCAGCTAATTTCCTTGGGTTGAAGACAGGGGCGCTGATATCTTGCCCCATGGCACACACAGGACAGATGGCATGGGTGGGAGCCATTCCGTGTGCCTCCTCCCTGGGCCCAGACCACTCTCCATGATATGCATCACCAAAGAGGATGGACACGTGGCCACGCTGAGGAGGACAAGAAGAAGACCCCAAAACCCATATGGGGTGATGCTGCTTTGTCTCATCAGGAGCCACTCCCAGCTTAACTCCATGGGCAACAGCATTTCCCCTCCAACCGACTAGCTCTGAGGCTGCCTAATTCCTGGCAGTGGGAGAGGGTGGTGCTGAGAACCTGCGCTGCAGGACCGGGGATGGACGAGCTGAGTGCAGCTTTGCATCGCGCTCCTCGGGGCATGGGTAGGACCAGCCCCCCGCCCAGCTCTGAGCCGCCGTAATACCGCGTCAGTGCAGCGTTCACATGCCTCCATTCGGATTGACGATAAAATTGCCAGCTCCTTGGGGCACGGACTGTCTTCCTGGTTTATGTTTATTATTAAGCATTTATTTTTAAAATTGATTAAAAATTAAATAAGGGAGGGGGTTTGTTTCAGCCTGCCTCAGAGAATGATGTGGGTTGTGATTTCGTGCAGAGACGAGACTATCCATCATTCCCATTTGGAAGGAATTAAAACCAAACAGTTCTTTCTACGAATGTCTTCACTCAAAAAACATTTTGATAGCCTTACTATGTTTGCTCACTATATTTGCAAGTCAGGCACGCAGTGTACCTGAGCATCCGTAGCTACTCCCAGCTCTGCAAACCCCAGATAGCTTCTGCAAGCGCCTGCAGGCTAAACAGCATCCCTAAGTAAAACGTCTGCCTCCCTTCCACTTAGGAATGCTGTTAAATGTGGAAGGGTATTTCTAAGCCTAAGATTACTCCTCCATTTCGTGTGCCATTGGCTGTTTGTTGGTGCAATTAATTGCAGAATATTTTCCTCCCATGTTTCAAAACGATCCGTAATGGTACCCCTTGCAGGGGGTTAAAGTAAAGCGCAGCTACCACGTAAATTCATGTGGCAAACTATTTCTAGAGATCAAGCAAGGACAATTTAGTCACCAGGGACAGGGAAATGTGTTGTGCATTTATTTTGTTGCAAATCAGGTAGGTACACACACAGTCCCCGTTTGCAAAGTAATCTCGGAACTGGGGAAGAGGTGTGAGTTGTTATCACTGTTATTGTTCGTCCTTTTAGCTTGTGTATTCCTTCCATGCTTTTTTCTGTCAGGACGAGAAATAAAGGTGTGAGTCAGGTATGTTCTTGTAATCGCACTTGTCTTTCAAAAAAGGCACACACACTTTCGTTAAACACAATAAACCCAGAAACCAGCACGCATTCTTTGCTGTGGTCTGGCCCTCCTCTAAGCTGTATGCCCAAGCAGCCCCATCTCCCTGCAGTGTTTCATGCTCCCACTTGGAAGAGTTTCTCTTTGTTTTCTGTCCAGGCACATCCAGGCTTGACCTTTTCCAGCTATTGGGTGTGCAACCAGGGGTCCCCCTCAGGCGACATCAATAAGATGTTTTTCAGTCAAGACATTGGCTCCTTTCTCACTGGATTCTTAAGGCTGGCGATGATTCAGTGACGCAGATGGTGATTTTTTTATCACTTATTACAGCAGTAATGCACCAAAAACCAGTTTTACACATATGATGCTTGCTACTTGGGGAGGAAACCCGTGTTCCTGAGGTATCCATCTGGGAAGCCCCGCAGAGGAGGTTTTTGTGTCTTGCTCCTGAGTTGAGAGACAGTTTCCAGTAGCTCCACGCTGGGTTTTCTACCTACCCAGTGCACGCTGGGTGAGGGGAAGGGGCGCCTGCTCTTCAGGGTGGGGAAGGGGAGGCTCCCGTCTCTGCTGTAGGTCAGCAAAGGGCTGCAGCAGAGGATATTCCCTGGCAGGTTCAGCTCCTTTCTTGCAGGCACCAGGGACCTGTCAGATGTGCCTTTGGTCCTTTGGCCCAACTTGCACCGGGTGTGAAGAGCGCGGTGGTGGCTGTGAGCTGGGCAGACTTTCTGCTGGTGGAAGCAATGCGCAGGTCTTTGGCTAGTCCAAGGATGAAGAGAAAATGTGTATTCCTCTGCTCCACACAGTAAAAGCAAGACACAGTGTAGCAGGATCAATATCAAGCTTTTTCTCGAGTTATCACATTTTCCAGGGATGTAGGAATGGGTCCCCAAGGGCAGCATCACACGAACGCACCTTTGGGAACCCAGGCTCTGCTCTTCGATGCCACTTCATTTCGGGGTCTCTGCAAAATGTAGCACTTTGTGTCTAAAGGTCTCAGCTGATATTCTCCCAACCCTGAGGTCAACTGCCCGCTCTGCTGCCTGTGTGATCTTGACTCCAAGAAAGGGTTTGAATTCAAGGGAGCGAGGGACATTTGTATGAGCCTCCATCGCTGGAAATAATGCTTAGCTCTATTCTTTCCCGGTATTTTTCATGCCAGACTGTCACAAAAAAATACTTCTGTGTTGAATTTCATAGCTTTCCCCCCCCTTTTACTAGTGACACAGAATTATCTTCCTGTTTCTTTAAAATTCTGAGGTTTAGCAAGTAGATAGATTACCCTTCTTAAAAACCCAGCCCCAGCTGTGAAGTAAATATACCTTTCCTCTCAGGGAACCGTTCCTTTGACTTGTTATTTTGAGCTCCATCATGGCTGTTGCCATGCAATGGCAACTTTGTGGAAAAGGAGGTTAAGTGCTAAGGTTAAAACAGGTTCAAGCATAATCCAGAGTGCCCTTGGCAAAGACAGAAGTGTTTTAGTGGGTCTCATTCATCATTGCCTGACTGCTTAAAGTGGTGAGTGGCTCATTATTGTTTTTATATGCCTTTATGAGAGCTGCAAAGAGAAAAGTACCACTATTTTCCTCCCTTAACCCGCACTCAACAGGGAACAATAATATTTAAGACCTCGGAGTGCAATGTAAAAGGTTTCCTCTTCAGAAACCAAATTCCTCCGCATGAGCCACGTGGAGCGGCTCAGGCTCAGCTCCAGAGAGGAGGTTTCTGTTGGTTTGTGGACTTACGTCTACGACAGCATTTTGGAGCTGATAGCAGGGAGCTTCTGTTGCCAGCTGGTGTTGCCAGACCTGCCTTCATGAAACCATCGTCTGCCCCTGAGCCAACTGGCGGCTCTTCTCTCGATTGATCCTGCCAAAGCTTTGTCCTCTCTGGGGGTTGGGTGAACCTTCAGCAGGGGCTGTGGACTCTGAAATGTAGGGAAAGAACGAACCATCAGGAAGCATTAAAAAAAATATTTTGAAGATCACTGCTCACAATCATCGCTGAGCAAAGACCTTCTTGGTGCTCCATCCTTGCCTATTTGTTTTGCACATGTCGATCCCAGCTGATACAGGCAGTGGCTCAGAGTAGTCCATACCTGAGAATTTTTGTGCAGATACATAAACTACCAGAGGCAGAGGTCCTGGCTAGTTTGTTTTTTTTTTTTTAATTAAGTGGCTGTTTTAACTTTATGTACCTTGCCAAGGATTTCTTATGGCGATCAGGCTATGTTACCACTGGGGAAAGCAGTGGTAAAGCTAGTGCAGAGTGAACAGTTAGTCTCATGTGTGCCAAAGCAGCTGAACCCAAACTGGAACAGGTACAGAGGGAGACTATGAGGAGGATTAAGAAAAAGAGGCACCTGTTCTAGGAGGGAAGATTATGAGAATTTAGCTTGTTTAAGCTAGCAAGGCAAAGGCTGTGTGAAGGGCTGCGATTACGCTGCAGAAAATACGTCAAGGGGATAAGCACTGAGAGGGAAACGGAGCTATTTCAGCTAAACGATGATGCTGGCTTTGGAGCAAATGGTATAAATTGGTCATAGATAACTTTATGCTGGAAGTTAGGAAGGTTTTTTTTAATGCTTGAAGGAATGAAATCCTGAAGTAACTGCTCAGTGGGAATAATGGGGATAAAAAGCCTAGCAGGTTTTAAAACAGGATCATCCTTTGCGGATGGGATTATATGATGTGGTTGCCAGTAACAGGAGGCTGCTTTCAAGGACCTCTCCAATTTGATGCACACCAAAATTTTCCTTTACTGAAGGAAAAGACTGGGTGTACACCTGGATCGTGGGTGTTAAGCACGTCTGATCTGGGTTCAGCCGGGTGGTGGGATGCCTGGGAAACCTGGAAAAACACAGTCATGTCCTGGAAAGCTCTTTCCCCTCAGTTCTCGGAGGCACAGGGTGCGAGTCCTGTGTTTCTTGACCATAAGAAGACTTTAATATACAGCTTGTCAGACCTGGAAATTTTATTAACTCAGACCCTGTCTATGGCTGGATGGAGATATTAGTATTTAGTCCATCAGGGTGCAAGTCCTTTGGGTGGTTAATCCTGTCCAGCATTGTGTGAAGATCCCACACAGCGGCTGAAGCAGCCTCTGTGGTTGAGGGTGTTCACGTTGTTTGCTACGAGCATCTACGCAAAACATGAGTGCAAGACACCTGAACTGAAGACAGTCTCTGGTCCGACCATCTCCCAAACTTATTAATGTCTAGGACATCCCTGAGTGTCATTCAGTGTTTTCACCTTCGAGGGGCGGTAAGAACTCGTGGGGGTTTTGCTAATGGCCAATCTGCCTGAAACCAGGGCACTACATGTGGTGGGATTTTTGTTTATCTTCTGTATTGATAGAGCACCTGTGAGCTCCTGACATGCTGTTGTATTAGACTTTGTACAAAAATGGACCAGAAAGATGGTCTGTCCTCTCTATTGCTTAAAAATAACATAAAGTTCTCTCTGATTTAAAGGAGAAAAAGAGGGAAAAGCATCAGCTAGATTGATTCTGACCAACAGCTTTCCAGTACTCATAATACAACAGAGAGAAATGCAAACCTTATTTGAAAATACAATAATACACTCCCTCTGCAGAAATGAGTTACTTGGTCTTGATTTTATCCACCTGGGAACTCTGATTATTGTCTCATGAAACAGAGCACCTGGTCTATTATCCCATAAATAAGAGAGAGCAAATGCACTGTGTTTTCATTACGAAGCACGGCTCCCCTGCGGGGCTGCCGCACGCTCTGGAATATACTGCAGAAGAGGAAAGAAATTTGGAAGTTTGCCCTCAGATTTCCTAGAGAGACAAGGCTGTGGTAGCGGTTAGAGAAATATTCACTCTGCCCACCGGGGTTCCCCTCCCATTGCTAAAAAGTGATTGTTGTTGCTATTAATTAGAGCTGTATGGAAACACTCGCAGGCAAACCTGGAGCCACGTCAAAGATGCCTTGCAGGGTTGTGTTACAGGCTTAAATTGCAAATCAGCTCCCTTGAAAGATGCACCGATGCCTGAAGGGAGGGAGGGAGGGAGCGAGCTAGAGATCTGGCATCAAGCAACACGGGAATGCATTTAGGACAAACCAAGGTCCAGATGTGGACTAATTAAGACTCACTTTCTGTTGACTTAGGGGATATTATCTAACAAATCTGGGACTGGCATCCCAGCTTTGTGCTGAATGTGCAGTTCAACCTCCTTTCTTCTTGATTTTAGTACCAGCACTGGGATTTTGCTCTGAGTCCATTTTGTCCCCTTTTAAATCCTAAATTTTGTGCTCAAAATCTCCACTCAAAGCGAGGACAGCACTGCTCACAGCACTGTGCGCTGCAGTCAGAGCTAGTGCTACCGAAACCCTTTGGTGCTTTGCTAGATTCACCTACGACCCATCTCCAGAGGGATTATCCTGATGTAAAGGAAAACTGCGAATCAGGTCGGCTAGATCTCAGCTGGTCCTGCCGCAAAAGGAGGGATGCTCTGCTTAACCAATGCCGCCAGCAAGGAGAAAGACTAAAAAGTAAATCCATACTGGTTGTTTGGTACGAAGTACAATGAAGCTATTTGAATGGGTGGGGGAGGCTTTGCCAGAGCTCCCTTGGACATCGAAATCGCCTCTCCTGGTCAGCAGTAAAAGGTTGGTGCTGGTGAAAATGCAGCAGGACAGAAGCGTGAAGGATCTGCCCGAGCCAGCAGCTCAGCGTCACCCCTGAGATACGTGTCAGACTGGGATGTGAAAGACTTTTCCATCTCTCACTGTTGTGTTCCAGATCATTTGCTTTGGCTGTGTGCATATGTTGTCGATTCACCAGCACCTTTACGCAGTCAGTTATAATTCACATTTCCTGGTTTTTAATGAACGTTTGTTCACTGGAGCATTTTCCAGGGAGTGTGTGTGGCGTGCAGAGCCAGCCCACATCCCAGCAGCCTCCAACACAATTTAAGGCGAGGAATCGAGCTCATAAACAAATCAAGAATATATTACGTGACACACACTGCCTGCGGTGTGAGACAGAGGGGGACTCTGTGAATGGGAGTCTTGCAAGAAAGTCCTAGCAGCCATGCAGATTGAATACTTCTTGTCAATGCAGTGGAAAAATCCCAGGGAGAATCGTGGCCCCGCTGAAATTCCCTTAAAATCCAAATACAGTCTCAGTCACTGCCGCACTGAAGCACTTCACCATCTTCTGTTCCCACCGCAAGGTTTGTTATCTGGGTTGCCATTCCCATCGTCCAGATGGAGAACGGAAGCAAACCAGGGTCTATGGATTGCATGGTCATGAGTGGCCTTTGAGAAACATCCCAGGAGCCCCAGATCTTCAGGAGGGTATTGAGAGACAGAAAGGATATAGAGAGAGCCAGGACTGAATGTGATTCTTCTAAAGATCCAGGACTCATGCAGAAAAGGGAATGCACGGGCTATGTGAATACTTCAGAGAGTGTTGGGAGCCCAATCCACTTTGTTGATAGAGAGAGCAATGCAAATTCATAATTACTGTAGATAAACATGTTTGAGTTAATTACTTCTCCCATTTGATGGCTGTGCAAATGATGCAATGACTAATAGCGACTGCTTTCCTTTCTTCTTTGCTGTGAAAGCCAAGGCTACAGCATGTGCTTGGGAAGGACGTGTCGGGAAAGCCAAGGAGCAGACACCAAAGTCCAGCAGCTCTGAATTTTACTGGGGGCAGGAGCCTGTGACCAGGAAACTGGACTCGGATTTCAGAAGCTTTTCCTTCTATCTCTTTGTCCTCAAATGCAGCTGCTGCTTGGACAAAATCAGCCTGGCTTTAAAGTAGGTCAGACTCTGCAGAACTGAAGTCATCTCAGGATGCTCTGTAGAAGAAGAAATACATGTCAGTGTGACACCACTCCGTACAGTGGCTTTTAATAGAGCTGCTCTCCATTTACTGATCCATGTGATTCAGACAGTGGCTGTAACACTGAAGAAATACTGCATCCAGCTGGAACAACCCATGGGTCACAAAGCCCACCTGAAGGATGGACTCCTTCAGAGAGACGAGGACAGTGCAAGAGAAACATGGGAGTGGAGGTTCAAATTCTCAGGTTGCTTCAAAAAAAAAATGGGCTTAGAGAAGCACCAGGGTCCTGAGCACCTTTTTAGCAGATTTGGGGTACCAAAAACCTAGTCATGCACTCAGACTCTAGGGTCTCATTAAGTAATCCCAGATTTTTTTTGATAGTCTGTCAGCAATTCAGTCTGGACTATTTTAACAGCATGAAGGCATCCTGGATACTCTTTTTAGGTCTCAGAGACATAATTAGCAGTTTTGGGTTCTGAACAGCTTGTTAGCGTTTTGGGAACCGGAAAGGCGACACCAATGAATCATGATTTCAGGCACCTGCTCAGCAGCTGTGAGTTTTGGATCCCCCCTGTCAGCAGTCCCGGGGAGTTTCAAACCTGTTTTCAGGGAAGCGTTTCCATTAGCCTGGAGTGAAATTCCCATTTTTGTCTCCTGTCATCCCCCAGCAGCCAAATCCTTCTGCTTCTTTTTCTTGGGAGGCGGCAGTCCCAGGCACCGCCGCGGCTGAGCTGCGGTTTGCCCTGTTTGCTACGCGCTCTAAATTCTGCGTTTAGCTTAACACATTAAGCCAATCTGTTTCCCAAACCCAGCTGCAACTCCAACCCTCCGGGGGAGCTTGGCAGCGCTGCCGACCTGACGCCGCTCGCCGGCAGCGCTCGGGTACGCAGGCTTTTGGGGAAGGCAGCGAAGAGGAGCGGAGAGGGGGAGGAAGATGTAGAAGTAGATCAGCGCAGCACCTCTGAGCGACTTTCCTTTCTCCCAGAGCCGCCCACCATTCAACAGAAACACAAAAGAGAATAGAAAAATAATATTTGCTGACTCTCTGAGGAACGCGAGGCTGAAGCAAACCCCATGTGAGAGATCTATGCATTATTTATGGCTCTCTGTGCTGTATGCTCTCCCCCACTGGATGAGCAAGTTTACTTGTTCAGAGAGACGCTCTTAACAGACAGTTTAAACCCCGATCCCTTTTCTCCGCTGAGCTGGGACTGCAGGACATGAAGGCATAGCTGCGTTCCCTTCATCTCCCCAGGCGAGAGCAGCCAGAAGGATTTGTCGGACCAGCCATGCGTGGGACGTGGACCCGCGACCCCAGAGAGCACATCTTCCCCGGGCAGGGTGTGCTGCGGGTGCCCTCAGCAGCTCGATTTGAGCCAGCAGAGCTCTGCTGAGCCAGGCAGCAATTAGCCCTCTGTTCTCCCTGTCTAGACAGGCCTTGGAAACGGTGCTTCTGAGCTGAGATCTTCCAGCTGGGGTAGGTTCGTTTCACAGCCTCTCCTGATGGCTTCCCTCGGATATGCTGCCGCTTTGTGATGGGTTCCTGTCCTGCTGGAGCGGAGCCCAGTCCAACCTGCTCTGCAAAGTGGGCCGGGGCCAATTCATGTTGTTTTGCTCCACGATGCGCGTAAAATAAATCAGAATAAAAATCAGAGCAACATGAAGGTAACACTGATGTGGGCCTGTTTGCATGCTAGTTCTTTATTACTGTAAAATATGAACTATATTATAGCATGACAGGTTTTTATATTGTGTTATTCTAGGCTTCATATATTATAAAGAGTTTATATTAAATATGATATTAACTAGGTTTCTACGCACGTATATTATTTAGTATAAATTAGGTGGGTTTGTTATTATAAAATGCCATCAGTATTTCAGTACAGCAACATGTCAAAAATAAAAGGGATTAAAGTGATAAGTTGGAACTGTCTGTTTTAACTACCTCAAATAAAATACTTCAGCATTTCTGAAACTAAACAAGAAAGTCCAAGTGATTCATTTCAACTTTTATCCTGAAGTGGATTTCACTGAATCAAATTGACACTTCGCTGTGAAATGTTAGAAACGAGATGAGACCACATTTTCCTCTCAAGTGTTTTCTGATCCTTTCTCCACTCAGCGCCCCATCCCGGCCGTGGGAGCGAGCAGCCTGTGGGCTCTGGGAGGCTGGTGGGAAAGCGGCAGCAAGAGCAAGGTTTTTGAGCGTTTGCAGAGGAAAAGGTTCAGCACCTTGGGGAAAACAGCCGGGTGTGGGATTATTCCTCTGCCTCCTCCAACGTGGTCTTATCTCTTGGGTTTTCCGTGCCATTGGAAGCAGCTGGAGAGCAGCAGCGGCGGGGGAGGTAGAGTGTGTATGTGTGCGCATGTGTGTACGCGCCTGTAGGTAGAGAAGGGCTCTCCATGAGTACAGATGTCCCAAAAGACCCTCCATTAGCTGGTAGGCACCTGAGTCTCCTGATACACAGCCACCACGGGCACACACAGTGGGAAAACATGCCATAAAATACACAAACATACCTACAGACCCCGTGGTATTAGTGACTAATGCCTTCCTTATTGGTATAAACCACTCAGAGTGACAGCCTGGGACAGGAGGAATTTATTTTGCTTAGCTTTGTCTCTGGATGTTTGATTTCAAAAGAGCTGAGGGATTTCGCTGAACTTCGGAGGGCCTGAGTAAATGGAGCAGAGAGAAACTCAGGGAGGAAGGCAGCTATTTTGCCTCCCTGGAAGAACCTCCACGAGGCTCATCTGGCCTGATTCAGCTACAGCAAAACTTTCCGAAGCAGCTTTGGGTTGAGATATGGTCGCAAATGCCACAGCGGTGAGGGCTGTCTCTGCCAGCTGAAGGTGAGAGCCGTATGGGAAACCCTGCACAATCTGCTCTGCTGTCCCTGGTGTCTGCGGAGCTGCTGCTGATGTCTCTATTTATTGGGCAAGACAGTGTCCCAGGGGAAACCTAAGGAAAAATTAGCAATGAAGCAAGGAGTGTGAAGTGTTGAGAGGCAGCAGGCACCTCTCCGTGCTGCCATGGCTTCCAGCAGGAGGAAGAGGAGGGTTGTTTAAGGAGCCATGAAGGCTTTCCTAGCCAGATGATGACAGGTTTGGGCTCAGACAGCCCAGTAGATCTTCCAAATATGCAGTAAAAAGGCCCTACAACCCTCTCCAGTTTGCTCCTGGCGCCCACCTCCTGGGTCCATCAGAGAGGGATGTGGGCTGCAGCAGGGGCTCACGGATCCCTGCTCTCCCAACCCTGCTGGGGGAACAGGCAGTGCCTGGGGCTCTTTTCTCCTCCAGCATCCACACTCTGGGCTCAGGGACTGGGATGTCCCAAAGTTTCACAGCCTACACAGGACAGATGGCCAAAGCTACGGGAGGAGTGAGGGGGGAGCGAAGCAGGAGCTGTGGGGTCTGTCCTACACTCACGCAGGTGCATCCGTGCTGTAAAAGCAGTTGAAAGCACCAGTAGCTGTGGTGGGTCAGCACCACCTCTTCTCATCCCCTCCCTTGCACCGAGGAGGGAACAACCTGCATTCTCCCCCTCTTTTAATTTGCCCTAAGCAGCTCTGGAAACCCAGCACGGGGCTGCAGAAAAGAGAAGTTTCCTGGAGAGCAGCAAGATGCAATCACCCATTAACACCAAACCCACTCCGTAAACTGTTCCCTGAGCACAGAAAGAAGCCGAGAGCTGGTTCCACAGCGGACAACTTTGCCCTTCTCCTCCCCTGCTCCGTGCCACGGCCTGGGAGCAGGAAGAAGCTTAAGTCTTGTGTTGAAATGACTGGGGATCTCCAGGTTCTCCCGCTACAATTTATTGCTGCTTATTACCAGGCTGGTGGGGAAATCTGCAAAAATAGCCAGCTCCATCCAAAGACTATGGAACGTCGATGCCTTTGTGCATGTTCCCCAAATCTCACTTTCACCAGCTTTGCAAGTTGCCTTACAAGTCCATTACCATCCACAAAGCTCAATTCTTTACATTCAAGAACAGCATTTCTGAAGTTGTTCTTTAAAGGCAGGTGCTTTCTAGAAGAGATTTTGAGACCTTTTTTAGGAGCTGAGATACTCTCATGAGAGGAGCCAGCTAAGCATTGCTAAAGACATTCTTTTAGCTCTTGCAAAGTTAAATATCAAATAGCTTCTCACAATCTCGCATATTAAAATAAAATGAAAAATAACTTGTTTTGGGTATGCTTCAACTAGTTTTAAGGAGTAACGTGCCATGAGATATAGCATCGTGTTTCCCGGCTCACAGATGCAAAGGCACAGTGAATTGCTTGCCCATAAAACAGATGCACGTGAGCTTGATTCTCTTTCAGGTCATATCCCTGTGCTGGAAATGGGCTCTTTTTTTCCCAAAGTGCAGAGTTTTGAGCTGAACAGAGCCTCATCCCAGCTGCAGGGGTGTACAGGCTGGGTGGATGCATACAGCTCCTGGATGGAAGGCACTATCGAGAGGTGGCAAGGCTCGGGAGCCTTTTGGCGCCGGGGACCTCTCCTACTTCCATTAGCTGGGCAGCAGGTCTCTCTGCAATCACACACACACACACGGTGCAAGGAGGAACTGTGAATGCTCTTGAAGGTGCCCAGGCAGAAAGCCCAAGCAAGAATACCCACAAAGTCAAGAGCAATTGCCAAAAGCTTCCTTTTTCTTGTACACCAGCACTATTCATCCAGCCCACGGACCAATGCTCACACTTGGGTTCATCTGGTGGTTACATGTGATGAGGTGTTGCATACATCCAGGCTCCACTCTTGGCTCCTCTAGTGACAAGCATTTGTGAAAGCAGACGAGCCAGCACGAGAAGCAATTTTGGGCCAGCAGGTCTGGGACTGCTCAACCACAGGTTGAGAACCCCCGTGGCTTTGGAGCCGTGGAGGAATTCATTTTCCTGGCTGCATTCATTAAGGGCTCCATGGCACCATAATGAAAAGCACTGCAGATGTGTCAGCGTGGCCCTGGGAAAACACCTTGTAGGAAAACGCTATTTTTCCTCTCCTTTCAGGGACCTCACACTTTTTATTCCTCCCATGTCCACACAAGCCAAGGGTCGGACTTGTGATGAAGAAGAAACACCTTCCTCACCCCTTCTAGGAGGCTTTCATCAAAAAAGATGCACTGTAAATAACGCTTGTTTCCACTCGCAGCTGTGGGTTTTATGTTCTGGGCTGAAGAGATAAACTAACTCCCTACTCACAACGGAGAGCGTTTGTAGCATTTATTTCCAATCCTCTCCCCCCACACACCCACCTTGGCATGACAAATAAGAGACTGTAATTCTCTGGGAGGCATGCTTTATGGGAAGCAATGCATTTTGCTGTCCAAGCAGCTAAATATTATGTAGCTCGGCAGTTGATACGAGGTTTGGGCAGTATATTCTGTGGCAGACTTGCCACGATTTTCCGATTCACTGAGCTAGTACAGGATGATTAAGAGAAGTCTTCCTTACTGGCTACTACTGTAATTTTCCCCCGCACCATGTAATTGTTTCCCAATTTACTTTTGCACAAATGGGGCTGTTTCTCCCTTCTCCGTGTAGGTTTAAGGTTTAAATTTTCTTCCTCTCTTGTGCCCCCATGGTGAAGGTTCAGGGAGCACATTCGTGTGCGTGTCTCAGTCCTGTTTAAGCTGACTGTTAAAGCTGGGAAACCTGGAAATAGAGTCTGCTTCTGCTGTGACTTGTAACTCTTTTAATTTCTATATCAAAACACAGACTGTCCAGGAGAGGAGGATATGCTGCAGGTGACCCCCAATATCTGAGACACAATTCTTGTACTGAGGACGGTTAGCCTTGTTTTGAGGTTAGCCTTGTCTTGAGGTTAGCCAGCTACCGAGTGGTGATCTGTGCTGCCCACACTATGCTGTTTTGTTTAAAATATACCCAGGTCCCATCAGCCCTAGGGCTCTGTAATTGTTAGCACTGTTTCAGCGGGATTTATTGGCACGTTTGGCTTCTTCTGTATCCTCATGCAATCTCTGTTGCTGATGCCGGCATTTAACAAGCTAATATCATTGTCTTGACATAATTTGGACGCTGTCCTGCAGTTAACAGGTTATAATACAGCTATTTTGCAGTGCAGATACAGTCCTCTCCTTCACCCTGGGAGATTACGTATGCCAGCTCCTACAGACATTGCGTAACAGCCCGTCTCAAAATGTATTGATGCTTGCTCTGCTCTTCATGTGCATCTTCACACTCCCTTGTGGTGGTACCGGTGTCACTGTCCCAGCATGAGCTGGTTACACGTTTGCTTCTAGTCTCAGCAGGGCACGAGGAGCATAACAGAACTGTAAACACGTCCAGGAACAGGGACTCTGTTAATAGGTTGGTTTTTTTTTCTCGTGGTGGGGGGGGAAGTGTTAAAGATAGAGACATTGTACTGACTTCCAGAAAAGTTAAGATCAACCTGGATACTTTCAGCTTTTATTCTGGAGCACAGCATAGATGCATCATGTAGGGGAAGCAGGTACCTTGATTCTCCTGTGGTTTGTCTTCACTCGCCGAATTTACTGGAGGATGCAGAGTGCAAGTAACTGAAGGGCAGGCTATGTACACACCGTAAATTGATGTGGTAGCACAGGTCTAGGTCTAAATTCCCTCCTCTACTACAGGAGTGGGATAATATTCAACACCAGAGGTAGTGGTAGCTACATAACAATTGAGATATAGGACACCATAATATTACCAATATAGTCTTGATGACTATCACTGAATTCAGAAATCTCATTATCCTCTTCGTTTGTATTTTTTGACCATGCTTATGTTTATGTTATTTCTGCTATGTGATGAGAACACTGGTTTGAAAAGAGAGCAGGAAATGGGTTATCACTGGCCTAGGGACAAGCGTAAGACACCCCTTGTGATTGAGCCAGGATAAGGGCAAAGGCAGACCAAGGCAAAGCATTTCAAATAGGGATAGAAGAATATTAATACACTTGCAATTCTGGTCACACAAGAAGAAATCATAGAAGAAATGGATTTCCCTTAACCTTCCTTAGGTTGCCTGTTGGCTGTTCCTCTGGCAACACCCAGAATACACCGTTCTGGCAGTAGCGGTAAAACTTTAATAATGGCAACGCAAGACCAGTGAGCAAAATGCACATTTTCCTGGTAGGGGTTGTTTGCCCACGAATGTATAATTATTGACCCAGCAGTTCCTCTGCACACAGCTGGTTGCTGCTGGGACAAACTGGCCAAAGGCAAAGGTGGTGGGAGGGAAGTATAATCTTAAATAGGAAAGTTAGGAGAGCCCTTAAGCAGATAAATCGCGTGCAACTGAGTAACTGTGTCCCAGCAAAGCTAGTGGGATGAAAGCTGGGACAACTACTAAAGAAACACATTAGATGGATGTCCCTGGTGCTCATCACAGTTTGGAAGGGACCCGAAGTCCAAGAAGAGAGTAATCCCAGCTGAGGATTAATTTAAGCATGGACAGAGCGGGAAGATGGACAAAGCGTTTGGAGTTGTTGCTGGAGCAGTAAGAGCTTGTTTGGGGAGCTCTCAGAGGTGCTCACAAGTCATTTCTGGCTGGGGCTGCTCCATACTGGGTGGCAGCTCAGCTGGCGGATGGCACCTAATGGTGACAGTGCTTAAGGGACCTTGAGCAGAGCCCTGGCAGCCTTCCCATGCAACGAATGGCCATGACAGCCTATTATCTAGTGATTTTGCTTCAAGGCCTTAGCTAATACAGAAACAATTTATCTGGGCTATATTCTGTCCTTGTAAATATAGGGTCATCTGCCCCTGTTAAAGCATTAGAGTGGAGACAAGGTCTCTTAAGTTAAGGCCTTAACTTAAGAGTTAAATCTAGATGGAAGTCAAAACGTACCCCTGGTTGTCCCACGAGAGGCCCTGGCCTTTCAGTAGTAATTAATTTAGTTGTAGGCTGTTTCATGTACTTGGCTCTGGGGATGCAAATTGCACCTGTTCATTGAATTTGTAGCTCTACCTCCCTGCTAGCCCCCAGATCGGATCATCATTCATCATTATTTATTAGTGCACAGCATCTTTCTCCTCTCCAAAGGCATTTCACCAGCTAGACAGACTGCGGCTCGGTAATCAAAGCAGTTTGTGATGGGAGATGAAGGTTGGGTTGGAGCTGCAGGTACCATGGAGGAAGGCTCAATGTCTTTACTTACAATTAATTTTGTGGCACAATGCCACAGGTCTTTAATTCCCAAATATAGTCAAGTCTTTGGGTTTGCATCCCACGAAGGGGTGGTGAGGTGCTTTTGCCCTGATTTGGGGTTATAACTTGAAAGATGACACACAGTAGGAATCTATTGCAGTGGAAAAAAGGAATGGGTTTTCTAATACACAGAGAATACACCCAGTTTCCTCTAGAATAAGGAGAATTGCTGCATTTTTGCCAGTATCCTGACCGCAGAGCTAAGCAGCTCATTTCCGTCAACTAGAAGCCATGAGAAAGCAGAAAGAGGAAGACAAAAAGAGACAGCAAACTACTATTGTAGGTTTAAAAAAAATAAAAAGAGGAAAAAAAGTGTCTTCTGTCCTTGGTGTCGTGCCATGTTAGCAGCATCATAGCTCTAACAGGATTCAGGAAGGTATAAGATAAAGATAGCAGAAGAAATGAATCCCAGTCAAGACAGGCTACTATCATTAAGGGAATTTTAACCTAGCCTGAAGCTATGCACTGCAAACGTCTTAAAACATAACCTCTCTGTGACCTTGAAAAAGATTTTTTCCCTGTTTGAAAATAGAATTCAGAAGGGGAGAAAGGAGAAAATTGATAGAATAAGCACTCCAGACTTTAAACACAGACATTACTGAACACAGCCTACATAAAGCTTTCTCAATCCCTCACTCACTTTCTCATGAAAAACCTCAACTATTATTCCATCTTATTTGCATTTGGGAGAGTGGCTGATAGGCGATTAGGGCACAAGATTAAGCACCAAGGTTTGCAGTCCTTGGTAGAGGCAGAATGAAACGAAGGCCCGGGATTCGGGGCTGTGCTATTACCTGACTGTTTGTAATGCAGATCCATACGCTGCATTTCTTGCCAACACCTCAAAGCTAAAAATAGAAACGCTTCTTTCATAGTTGGCATGCAGGAAGAATCTGAGTCCGGGGAGTGAGGACATTACGAAGTTTCATGGGAAAATCTCTCATTTGGTTAGTTGTACATGACCAACTGGCATCAATGACAGAAACAATGAGCAGCATCAGCTGCTTCGGAGCATCGTGAAGAACAGAGCTGGCTCAGAGCCTACAGATATTGCATGCAGGATCTGAGAGGACGAATGGAACCCCAGAGCTGCTCCTGTTGGGAGCATAATGTTGGGCAGGAAGCACATGGCCTCTGCACCCCATGGGGAAAGAAACACTTTAGCTAGCACCTCCATCACTTCTGATTCACCTGAGTGACATGAGATGCCCAGAGAGAGGAGCTGTGCCACACAGTTTTGATTGCAGTTAAAACGTGAGGGTCCCGGTAGCGTCATGGGTTGGGGAGCTTCATGGTGGCCATAGCTGGTGCAGCTGGGTGGGCCGTAGCGATCTTGTGTTAGTTCTGGTGATCACTCATCAAGACTGCTGTCTGTAGAATAAGCATGAGAAGATAATAAAATCACCCATGTCACTAGCTATGACCAGATTTTGCGTTGGGGTAAGTACCTGACAAGCCTACCCAAAGAAACGTTGTTTGGGGAGGGCAAAGGAATTCATATATATCATGATTACTGAAGGGAAGGTGACAAACATGCCACTCTTAAGCCAACTTTTATACCTTATTCCATGACCAATCTATTCTGCTCGGTCAATTCACTCACTTCCAACTCTTTAGCCTGGGACCCATCTGGCTTACCACCAATGTCATGTTTCCAGGTTGAGGTGACAGATGGGACATTATGTTCTCAAGACAAGACTCTGCTCTCGGCAATGATGGCTACTGGTATTTTGACTGCCTTCCCACCTCCTCCATCTCACTATCCACAGCCATATCAACATCTGGATTACTTGATCCCCAGCAGAGAATGACACCTCAGGGCTCTGGGCACATTTGGGAGTCTTTCACCCTCTTTGGGACTTCTGCCATGTAACGACAAACTGGATGATGTCAACAGCCTGCCAGGAAGAACAGGAAGACAGCTTCGCATCTTCTGAAACTAATGAGCTGTAGGAAAATGATGACACCTTTTCAGCCTTGTTTCAGTTGGCCACAAACACCGATCATGGCTGAGAGTTCATACTGCTCTCCTCCTCTCTGATATCATAGGGACCACAAGCACAGGCGGTGGGAACCTGGGAACCTTTCAAGGGGTGTCACAACAGGTCTTTCTCAGCCTTGTTGAAGTAACTGCAACAGTGGAGGATATAACCCACTGCCTCAGAGATGGCTGGCAGGCTCTACTCTGAGCTTTGTTGGTAGGACCTGGTCATTGAAGTGACGCTGGTTTGGATTCTTCTTGATGTAGTATCCACCAGTACAGCTTCACTACCTTGTGGTGTTCATTTAGGACAAATAATTAATTGGGAATAAGTTTTATCCCCTTCAGGTTTACGTTAGGATAGTTCTTTCTGCATGTGTGTTGGTGAGAAGTCATCTCTCCTCAATTACATTTGTAAGCAGTGCGATCATGGTGAAATGCCTATTTACAGCCAGACTTACTCTTTTTTAACAGGTCCATGCAGAGCAGCTTTTGCTTCTGGCAGGAACAGCCAAACACCCCCTCAGCAAATGCTAGAGCCAGTAGGCAGCCCACCTCTCCACTTCCTTCTGGAGCTATTCTGCAGCTTGAGGTCCATAAGTGAGGTCCTGACGCCCACTGAGGAGGTGAAAGGCAGAGTGCGTGTGGTAACGTATATCCTAGGAGGAGATAAGTCTCGATGTGTTTGACATTCGATGGCGCGTCACAGGGACATGGTTGCAGTCTGTCCTTGATGTGTTAGACCAGAACACTGTGGTAGTGTCAAAGCACTAATAAGATCAGCTTGAATCTTTTGAATGTTGTTTGCTCTGGAGGGAAAGGGGGCGGTGAGGTAGAAGAGGTGGAAGGGAAGAGTGCTAAAGCTCTTTATGCCAAAGGGAAAAGAGATCACAGCCCTTTAACTATGGATACCCCCCAAGCCAGGCAGAATGGGATGATGGCATGGGAGGAGCAAGGATTATGTCAGTGTCATGTGTTTCCTTTCTCCACAGCTGCCACTGGATGGGAGTAACATGAATCATCAAACACCACAGCTATGTGGTGTGGCCATGCAGGGAGAAGGAGAAGCATTGAACCCAATACTTGTCACCATCCCAAGCTTGGACCAGCCATCCCAAAGAGGGATGTCACTATGAGTATCTACCATAGGCATTGCTCAGGAGGTGCCACCTACTCAGTCATTGCCCATAAGAAGAGGACACTGGTTCAGGATTGACTGCATGAGGAGGACAGCACCCCAACACTGAATATCCTCACGGTCTTGTAAAGAATCATTTCACAGGCTGTGTTTTAAGGAGAGAACATTAGACCCAATTTTGGATTTCAGTCAGTCTTTGGATGTCACCTTTTCCTATTCCCTGAAACACTTGTCATCCCTCGGTTAAGAAATACCTAAAAAAATACAACGTCAAAAGCAAGACCTCCTCCACCAGCTTCCAGAAGGCCCAACCACTGCACAGCAGACTTGAATTTTCATTTGAAAACTTCTCCTAAACACAGTTCCTCAGCATAATTTTTTCTGGCTCAAGTAGCCTCCAAATTGCAGACACTGGAATACTCCTGAATGCATTCCTCTGTTCCTCATTTCAGTGGTTGCAGTAGGGTCTGTTGCATTGTTATTGTACGTTGGGTTGACAATGTCATAGCGTGTGTGCTTCAGGTGCAGTGTTTATAGGAGAAACTGGTGTCCCATGCAACATCTCCTGTGTTGCTTCTGTGGTGGTGGCTGCAAGATTTGACCGGTGGTTGCAGGCGTATCTGGTTCTTGTTCAGGTTCTCCAGTTCAGGCTGTCCTCTTACTCCGTAGCATCACGTTCCTGTCTGGGTTGAGCATGTAACCTGCAGAATTAGCTAGTAAAGGCGGCTGAGACTCCTTGTTAGAGATGTTAGGGTACAATCTGCTTTCATTTCTGCTCAGACACCTCTGGTATGTGCTAAAAGGCAGCAATTTCATTTCCCCTGCTTCAATACAGAATGGGCTGGAAACACCAAATATTTATCTAGGTCTTTTGCAAATGATACTTGCTGTGAATGAACACTGATGATAACTGCAGAGGACTTCACTAAAAATTCCCTCTCCTGGATGATGCTTGTGTTTCTCCCCACCACACAAGCTGCTTTTTCATCATGAGCAATGAATTGGTTCCCACAGTCTGCTGTCATTTGCAGCAACACCTGGAGGCGGGAAGCATGGTGCCTCTTCAGATCCAGATGTCTGCCCTTCATGAGGCTTTGGGAGCATCCCTCCAACTGCCAGACACAGAACTACAGGAAGACAGATCTTTGATAGCAGGATGGAGAAAAACGGAGGATATTTGTCATTACCACCTAACATTTTAGGAAGCCGTGGAAATCAGGAGCATGGTTTTCTTGTCCCACGATCACCTGGAAGGATTCTGCTGCAGAGGACAGACATTTCCCAGCCCTGCTATTTGTCAGTGCAGTATTAGAGGAGACGTGGCAGGCTCTGAAGCTCATTGAAATCCATCCCAGAAGATACAGGTGTCAGGGGGCTGCTTTCCTTCTAGAGTTACTTCATATGGATCCAACCAGCCAGGCCAACCTTCGCATGGACTCAGGCCAAGGACTACACTTACTAGAAGGTGCTGCAGAGATTTCATGTTCCTAGAGAAAGAAAGGCATCATCCAAGCACTCTCTGCCGGGTTCTAGAGGAGAAAGATGCTGTTCTGCTTTACATCCCAATTATTTTAGTAACTACGTAGAATGCCTATCAAAAAAGATGTCCTGCCATGGCAATGGCCTCTGCATTAGCTGGACCGGCTCTGGGAAATGAACCAAAAAGAGCCATAAACTCTTCCTACCGAGTCATTGTTCCACAGTACCTGCAGCTAGCACAGTCAGGAGACGTGAACACCAGAATTTGTTATGCTTGGTGGGATGCTGAGCTGTCACTCAGTCACTGAAATGCATTTCCCCAATCCCAGTTCCTTGGCAAACTTCCCAGGGAAGCAGGTCGGCTGGGTAACAAGGGCCCATTAAGTGGGTTTGCAAGCTGCCCTGCTAAACCAGATTTGTTTGGTACTTGAAGCATTGCAAAGCTTTGCGTGCAACGGGCAGGAGACTTGGAGGGAGGCAGGGGGTCACGTTAGCAGATGGAGGCAAGCGTTAACATCCTACGGCACCAACAAACGCATGCCCATCTCCTCCCGGGGCTGCTTGCCAGAGACAACACGGGACAGGCAGCCCCAGCAAGGCTCTGGGGAAGGGATACGCCACCTCTCTCAGACAAGACCATATTAACATCGCGTAGCAAAAGCCAGCGGTCCCGGGATTCAGAGATTATCATGTGCCAATAGACAAAACTGTATGAGCTATTTGGGCTCTGGAGCTGTCATGCCGCTCAGCTTTCATTGGCAAAGGTCCTCCAGTTCACAAGCAGAGCTGGCTCACAGTTTTCCAGCTCGATTAGTTTTTGTCTGTTTTATTGGGATTTGGGGCGAAACTGCAATGTGTTGTTGTTTGAGAAAAGTCTTCTGTAGAAAATAAGTTTAAGAGTAGGAATATTCTATTTACCATTGGTACAGCAAAACCTTGAGGGTTTTGGTTTATTTTGAGGTTAAGTGAGCTTTCTCCTTTTCTTTTTTTTTTTTTTAAACCTTTTTATTTTAAGAAAGCCCCTACTCAGAATAAAGCATCTCAAAACAAACTATTGCATCTCAAAGAATTATTTCGCTCCCTCTCCCCATTTTTTTTTTTCTTTTTAAATTTGAGGTTGGTTTTCCTTTGTTCAAGCTCAGCACAGAGCAACTGGCAAAATGCTGGGATTTTTCAGAGAGGCGGGGGTGAGGTTTTATAAGCCAAAACAAGCCAGCTGTCTGCCAGCTCAGGCAGCGAGTCAGCCCTGCCCCGGCTCTCCTGCCCCCGCCTTCGCCAGGGCTGAAATTCCCTTTCAACCCACACCTGCATTGAGCTGAGTAAAGAAGCAATTGGATGGTAGGCTGGGGATTCTAGAGAAAGAGGGGGGGGGAAAGACTGACCTTCAAAGTATTAATGAATTGAAAAAATAATTTAAAAAGTACTTTAGAAATGAACTGAATACATCTCTCACAATTCTAACATTTCTTGAGTGATTTTCAGTTAATAGACAGTCCAGTTGAAGGAAGTTTTGAAATGAAACATCACTTCAAATGAAAAATAATCAAAGCTTGTTTTTTCTCAAAGTGCCAGATTGACACAAACACTAAAAAGACTGAAATGTTTATGTTCTCATTTTTTCCAATTAACAGCTTGAATTTACAACGCGTATTAGTATCAAACTAATTATTTTTTTAAAACTGGAAAAAATTACTATATCTCCCCTTCTCCAAACTAACCAAGCTTTACCTCCTACTCGTTACAGTCCTATGCTCCTGCCAAAATTGAAACATAACACAAACTTAGCGTTAAAAAGCAATCAAAAGGAAGGAGCAACCAATATATGCTGTTTGCTCTGATGAAATGAGACGGTTGCTTTGCACATGGAAGACAGCATTATAAGTAAACTTGAAAATACCATTTTTTCCTGAGACTTGCCTCAAAATTGATATTTCACCCAAGGATGTCTCTCCCAGATGCTGTGCCGCACACGTGGCACTCGCTCCACACCACTGCTGCGCTCGCACCCCTTCAATGGACCCCCTTCTCCACCCTCATTAGCAGCGATGGGGCTACGGAAATTGAGACATGTTTTGGAAAGCAGCAGCCTGCACGCCCCCTCGCCCTATCCTGAAACAAAAATTTTTGTGATGGGGAAGCTAAAGATCACAGCCCTAAAGCGGTGGGATTGAGAGGTGGCACGGGGAAGCCCTTTCAGGCTTGTCCCAGTTGGAGAAGTCTGTACTAGATACAACAGTGAGCATCACCCAACTAGTTTAGACTTCTAACTTCTGGATATCTAAAATTAAGCAAGAAACCCCACCCTTAGCTCCTCTGCTCCCATCTGTTTTCTAGAGATAATGGCAATGCTCTATTTTCCAGAGATGTTGTAAAGATAAATATAGCCTTCAAGTGCATGAGAGAGAACTGCAAAGAGGAAGGCAATAACGAGTTCTCCTTGTCCGTGGGGGATAACACGAGAAATAATGGCTTTAAGTTGTAGGAAGAAAGATTTAGGTTAGACGTTAAGAAAAGTGTCCTAACGGAAAGGAAAATGAAACCCTGCGATAGGTTGCCTGGGAAGTGGAGTCTCCATCACTTCAGGTTTATAACAACACGTTACACAAACAGCCAAAGTGGTTTTGGGGAGAGCTGAGCCTGCCGAGGGGGCAGATTGCCTAGGTGACCTCACAAATCCTACCGGCTCTGCTTTCACTTTTTTATATGAAAGACTGAGGGATTTGGTAACAGGTGTCTGGTAAGTGCCTTCAACTGTGTCTTACTTTGAAATAGTGGGGGATGACGTTTCACCCCACTCTCCTTATGCCTTTTCCCACTCTTTCACCAAAACCCACTTAAAGGCTTAGAAATAAGTGGCAGTGCAGAGGAACCGCAGATGCGCCCTCATCCCTGCTCTGAAGGTATTGTGTTAAGGAGAGTGACAGAGAGGAACTGAGCAAAGCTGGAGTCAGCACACGCGTGACCTCCGCGAGATGCATGCAAAACGTACTCACAGTCTGGGCACGGAGCAGAATAACCGTGCCCTGCCACTCCGAGTTCATGTGCTTGCCTGGAGACCACTTTCTCAAAGCTTTTGAAGTCTGAGTTCCTGGGGATTTTGACATTAAATCCGCTCAGAAATAGCAGGTGTCTGAGAAACAACACGGCCCAGAAGCTCGGATCAGCGCAGGTGTGGGCATACAGAGCTGCCTGCTCTCACCTGATGGCTCAGAGATGCTCTCAGAGACACCAAGGCATGGCAGGGATGGGGTGAAATGCAGAGGAGCGTTGGCTAGCTGGACCCCGACAGCCCCGCAGTGCTCCGGCAGTGCTGGGGAGGAGGCTGGGTTTGAACCCTGCACCCGCACGGGCCAAAAAGAGAAGTAGCCCCAGAGGCTGCTCACCCAGGGTGTGCTCGCCTCCTTGCCAAGCAGCAGTGCCTGCCTCGGCACTGACAAGGAGCTGAGCAAAATGTCACTTTAGTCTCAGTTTCACCAGCACTGAACCCCAACAGGAGAGGGCAGAGACACTTTTTTTGCTACACCTACAAATTTCTGGTAATTCTTTGGCTCCCCTGTTTCAGCCCAGGGCATGGGCTCAAGCAAAACTCAGATAAGCAAGTATGTGTGTGTGGATGCCCGTTAGCCTTCTCCCCAGTGTTGTGAGGAATGGGTTAAAATCCAGAGCAGAAACGTTCCTCGCTCCTGAAGAGCGATGGAAGAGGAGAGGAAGGGTTAACGCAGAGGCTGCAGCATGTAGGTACCAGTGCAAAAACATCCAGCAACCTTTTATGTAAAATTTGAGCCAGAGCAAGCAACACACACACAACAGGGTCCCGCAGGAGCACCCAGCCGCTCTGCACGCCCACGGGCATTCCAACGGGCACATCTGTACCATAACACTCATCTCCATGTGAGCAGGGCTTTCTGGAGAGCCCAGAGCTGGCCCTGCCAAACTTCAGCATCTGGCTGAAGGTGCTCATCAGCCAAAGGCAGCTTGTTTGTGATGTTTCCACCTCTGGAGGTTAAGAGGGGTCTGTGCAGTCACCCAGATGGCATTTGTGACCAGGAGGCGCTGAGCTACTCTGGGTGTAAGCAAGCAATGCCTCTGACGGCTGTTGAACAGTCTGGCTCGGAAGGAGTTAACTGTTTGATGCTGGAATCCTGGGCTGCTGTATTTTATTTCTGTTTCCCTCCAGTGGAAAGCTCATCTCTGGAATCATTTATTGGTCACTGACAGAGCATTTCTTTTCCTCCTTAACATGAAAAGATTCGGTAGGTAAGGATTAATCTCACATATAAGTCTCAAGTTTGGCATGAAAGCTATCTAGCTAACTTTGTGCTCAAAGTGCCTTTCTCAGCATTAGTCCTTGAGCTGGAGAGCAGCGTGCAGGCAGGGGTGCCACTTTTGAGCAAACACGCAGAAAATCTCCCTGGGCCTGATCCCTCTCTCCCGTTGCAGCAAGAGCAGGCAGAGGCAGTGCTGAGCTCCCCAGTTCAGGCCCTTTGGAAAGCTTGGAAGAGGAAGGGCTGTCCAAGGAAATGAAGAACCTGCTGTCTCACAGTTACAGCATTGTGGTCTTTGGTGAATTCCCTCAGTCAGCCGGTACGAGGGGTCTGCCAGGTAAAGAAGCGCTCAGAGAATGCAGCCTTGGAAACACTTACCAAAAAAACCAGCACAGGAGCCTCCCAGGATGCAGGAAAGAGAAACTCCCACTGGCCCCATCCTCCAGCTCACCTCCCAGCCCGCATGAGCCACCAACCCACAGCAGGGCTGGGGCCACTCGCAGCCTTTTATAGATTTAACCCCGTTAGCACCTCCGCCCCATGGCAGCAGGGGGCTGACCCCCCCACTTCCCAGCTGGGTAATCAGACCCAGGAGAGCTTGGCTGGATGGCTGGACCAGCCCAGGTCCGCTTCAGCTGCATTAATCACTGTGGGCGCCCAGTGCGGAGCTACTGCAGCAAAGCCCAAAGTGCCGCTGCCAACGCCGGGCTAAAGGCAGAGCAGTCTCACCCACGAACAGGGAGCTGTGTCTCGGCGGGGGCCACGCGTAGCAGGAGAGTTTTTAATCGAGAGGTTGCTGAACTGGTGGATGGGGCTGCCTCGGCGGGGATCCCCGGGGCGTTTGGGTGTTGGAATGCAGGTGAAGGCCTTTTGCTTTGGCGGATAACAGCAGTCTTCCCCTCCCAGGGACTGCGTTGAATCTCTGTGCATAGTCTGAGGTTTAAAGGACACAGGGAACACTCAAAGCCCTGCTTGCTGCCTGCCCCGCAGTGTGGGAGCCCGCTCACGCTCCCCGGGTAAAATACCATCTGCTTTCAGCAGCAGCCTTTCATTCTCTCTCTTGGGATGGGTGGTTTATGCTCAAGATTTTGGCTAATAACTGGCCGGACAAATAAGCCTGCCAGAGCCAGGAAACAGGTAAAAAGAAAGGAGAGAGTTCCATTCATTATGAGAAAGTGGAGGAGGAGTAGGGGGTGTTTTCAGAAGAGCAGGTTTCTCTAGCAGGACACTGACAGCACCCCCTTGATGGCAGGGAAGGGGGAGCCCCGAAGGAAGGTTCAGCCCCTTGTCCCACGGCTGTGGCGGGATGGGGAAGGCTCAGCCGGGCTGGGGATTTCAGCCCAGGGGGTGATCACCCTGTGGGTCCCAGTTTGGGCTCCTCCAGAGGAAGGCAATTTGCCCGTTACAGATACATTCCCCCAGACAAGCCTGTTGCCTCCAGGATTGCTCATGACAGAGTTATGCAGAGACAGTGAGACTCTTTCATTCCCAAGGGATGCAAAAGAAAAGTCTTTAATTATCAGCCAAGTCCAACAAAGCAAATACATCTAGGTTAATGAGCATCCCACTGGCACACACCTTATCTGAGCAGGTAGGTATTTCCCCCGTAATTGAAAAGAAAAGCTATTCATGAGGCAAAAGTTCTTTTCGTAATCCTAGGGACTTTCTTTATGCAATTAAACTGCTAATGAGACCTCTTAGTCCTTCCTACTTTTCTTTCAGCATGTTTGGAGGCACACCCACGCTCCCAGGGCACATTAGACTCGAACAGGGGCAAGTTTCATTCCTTGGAGGGGGGTTTTGGGGGGGGTTGGCAGGGGGGGTGCTGGCAGGTCCCGGTCCCTCCTGGGGCTCAGGGTTTTAGCTGCAGGCTCCGATTTCTCTGCTCTTTCTTATATCCATGAATCCAGCTATGGATGATTATATCTAAGCTCTTCCTAAGGGTAAACATCCGTTTTTTTAGTGCTAGCTATCTCTATTTAAGGTAATCATTGTAGGTACGTGTAACTGTTCCTTCTGAGCTTCCTTCTCTCCTAAACTGCTAGGCAGTGCCTATTTCTATTTAATGGCTACAATAGTGGTAAAGGAGATGGATGCTGAAGTAGAGACCTCTGCTGTCTAATCTCGTAAGTACTGTGAGCCACGTAGCACTCTGGCCTTTCCAGAATGGGGGGAAAAAAAAATATATTCTTTTAGCCTAAAAAACAGAGCCAGGATTTACAGCGCAGCTGAAGGCATGCACTTTCCATGTCTCCTGCAATGACTCTCCTACTTCTTCCAGATGTCTGGGGCAATGGTTTTGGGGTTCGGTAGAAATGTTCCAGTGCAATTGCCTTATTCTGAAAAGAGCTGAGGCTCGTGTGGATGTGACTAGGCTTGCAAGTGTTTAAGCTCTTTAGGGAAATTGCATGTCATACTTGGCTGGTTTACAGCTGTAAACATCATAAAGACAAAAGCGTTGTAGTCGTGTATTCAGATTGTACCTGCTCACACTAATATTTAAGAGTAGATGGACTGCAGAAGAAATAAAAGCAGAATTTACTGTTTTCCTCTTCTTTCTCACCTCTGACTGGCAGTGAAATGCTTTGCTAACTACCGTACCCACTGCTTTTAGTCCAATGCTAAGCACTGCAACAAAAGTGATGGAAACACAAAATAGCCTTTATGAGCCACTATTAGGAATGATTGCAGATCTAATTATAGATTCCCTGATATTTGCATTAAAATGTTTGGAAGCCCTGTTGAAGGGCAGAACACAGGTGTACTAAATACGAACCACAGCAGCCTCTTGCCTGACATCTTGCAGCCAAAGTAGAGAGAGCAAGAAAAAGATGGGGATTGATTAACTCTTCCCAACCTTCTGCTGCAGAAGGAGAACAGAGACACGGGGAGTTCAGAGAAGCTGCGAGGCTGTAGCGCGAGTCCGTGACACCACCGACAGGAGAGCCCAGCTGGAAGGCTTAAGTAGATTTCTCTGTCTAATCACTTGATGCCATATTCTTTCCAGTGTCCCCAGGATGTCAAGAGAGGGAATTTATTAAGCTTAAAGACAATTGAAATCATATTGTTGTTAGCAGTTAAGATACATAATTTTTATAATTCCCTCTTTTCCTATTCAGAGCATTTACTGTTCTCCTCTTCTGTAAAGATTGTGCAGAATCAGGAGCTGTCTCTGGATGAGATAAAGGCTAAAAGGGAAATGAACAACTCTATGCCAGTAGACACTTTTCCTCCTTTGCAGCTCCTCTGGAAGACCTTGGAGCTTTGCCTGGTTGGAAGCATGATAAGCTCCTGAAAATCTGACTGCAATATTTCTAGGTGTGGGTCATACTGTTCCCAGCATCTTACTCAAGTTGTATAAATTGAAAATCTGTCCACTTTGCACAGTCACTGCAACCAACTGATTGCAGAGCCCATGTAGAGATAGTGTTTCCGTATGGAAATGAACATGCACATATGCTGATAACTTCCATTTAGGAAGTAGAGGACTACTCGCATCAACCAGCTGTGGAGCTCCGTACTGCTGACATTTATTGCCATTGCTTTGGTCACTAGAAGAACCTGTCCTGCAAGGGGAATCTTTGTTTGCTTTATCACGGCCATAACTCGCAGCCCACGAGGCAACCTTGTCATCTTGACTAAGGGAAATACTAAGTCTGAGAAGCAGCTTAAATTGGAGCATGGTGAAACTTGGTAGAGCATCCCAAATAGCAAGAAGCAAGAAGCCTGGACAGTTTAAAATGGACTAGTTCAGTTTGCCTTTACCATTGAATTTTGACACAGGTGCAAAATTTGCAGTAAGAGGTGGCATCCCAGGAGGGAAAACAAAATGGGACCTTTTCAGGAGCACTCACCCCCCTCCTCTGTGCTCCCTCGCTCTCTCTAAACACACAAGCAGACCTTTGCACAAGGTCCAAGAGCCCAGGGATGTGTGAAAACAGGGAACCATACCTGGTACTGACCCAAGAAAGGTGACGGCAGAAGCAGAGAAGGACAGATGAGGGACAGAGGAGCCAGAGGCACCTGCTAAGGGAATTCCTCTGCTAAAAATCAGCAGATAATCAGCACATCTAATCAGGCATGATGGGCTCCTATCTCCTTAGCACTTCAGAGCCAGCAAATCTCTGCACTCCTATTGATTTTCTGTCTGGATCCTTAGGGGATGGTGCTCACTGAAGATAAGGGCTTTCCCCCTCGGGCTGCACGCTGAACAAGGCAGGGCTGTCCCCGCTGAAGCAGAAGCTCCTCCTGCTCAGAGCTTGTTGCAGAAAGAGAAACCATGTCCAAAAACCTCCTTGTCTGGGGAGTTTGTGTCTACCAAGCAATGCAGCAGCAAAGACCTATCCTGGCCCTGAGCATGGTGTTGTAGGGACAACCGGTTCTCGGGGTATGGACTTGAGAGGCCTGGAGTTGGCTGGATTGGGATCGCAGGTGCCATCGTTACATCTCTGCTGTAATCATTCACTTAGGCTAAATAAAAAGTTACTCTGATTCAACTCTTGTTTGAAACGTATAGTTTGCTGCAGTTTAAAAGAAATCCTCCCTTGTGCACCAGCCGCTGTCCTTACGATGTAAGGAACTTGGTTTGGATGACTTGACATTTTTTTAATGGGAAAAAACATGTTGTCAGAAGAATTGCACTGTATTTTACTCCCCTTCAGCGAGTCCTTGTCACTCCTTGTGGGTTTGTTTTCCACTTGGCAGGAGAAGGAGACTGAGGCACCAGGAGTGCTGGCCATTAGCCCTCCCTTGGCTTTGCCCCGTTGGGGCGGGAAGATGGTTGACAGGAGTCAGCAAATCATAGAATCATAGAATTATAGAATGGTTTAGGTTGGAAGGGACCTTGAAGATCATCTAGTTCCAACCCCTCTGCCATGGGAAGGGACACCTTCCATAAACCGCTGTCAAATGGGCAGGGAAAACCCTGTGCTCACGGCCAGAGCCGCCTCCGCAGGCAGCGCGCTCGGCCCCAAGGATGCTCGCACCCAGAGCTGGTCACACCCCCATGCTTTGGGGTGTGACCTCTCCTCAGGTATTATTCCATGTAGTCCATGAACCTGCTTTTAACAGGTTAATAGCCAAAAAAGAGGTTTTTCTGCCTTTAATCCTCCCAATAAGAAGCTTTAAGTATCCTCACCAGGAGCCAAGAGCTACAACGGGAAGTCTCAGTGCTGTGTTACCAGGCTGGAGGAGGATTTTCCACCCTGAGCATGGTGCCTGGGGGTTCTCTGGAGTGGAAAGATTTAGAAAAGCAGGCAGGAGCAGAGGGGCTGCCCACAGACCGTGGCAGCACACGTCTGCCATCCCAGAGGCAGCTGGGTCGCTCCCTCGGTGCATCACGGGAATGCCTTCCTTGGGAAGTTTTCGCTGGGAAATAAACCCCGTCCCCAGAATGTTTGCAGAGAGAAGAAACAGTCCTCTCTTTGCCCTTCAGCAAAATGTGAGAGAGCAGTCTAGAAAAACGGTGTGATTAGTAGAAATTGCCTTCTCTTTAATCTTTCATGAGAAAATACAGGAATGCCTTGGGGAGGTGCATATTAATGACATATTAAAGCAATATATAATGGGTCATGCAACAGGTACTACGCTTCGGCCCCACTCCCTGGGCTCCCTTGTGATTCAGCTCATCAGGAGTTATTTACAACAGCGTCTTGTCCTATTATGCAAATAGCCTTTTTCTCCCCCATTTGGGTATATGCAATGTTCCTGTCGTACAAGGGGGTTGGCAGGAAGGCTGCCCTATGCTGAAAAAGTCAGGTGAAAGTCCCACAGGATTAAAATGGAAAAAACCCCTCAGTCCTGTTGCCTTTCTCGCAGACCTAATACGCTTTCCATCACACGATTGAAAGCACAAATTGTGTTTAATCCTACCACCAGAATTACTCATATCTCTATGCTCTAAGCATGCCAGGAATAGCGAACTTGCAGCTATCCTTTTGAATTCAGCTTTTTTGGATTAGTGACTTGTTTGTGGATTCTCTCCTGAAGTACTTGTGTGTATTCACTAAATAATCTGGACAAACTTCAGCTTTGGCAGTGAGTTATCAGCTTGACAGCTGTCTTTGCCAGGGAAAAGGGCTGGAAATGTACACTTCAGATTACATGGTTGCCAGCTCTAGTGATTTTATTATGAATCTTGCAAAACTTAATGTTTTCCTTAAAGCTTGAGCTCTTCTGATGAAATGTGAACTTGCGCACCGATGTCATTACAAAGCACAGCTCTGGGCTCTGAGTTGCAGAGGAAAGGTTGCAAGTGTGACCGACGAGGCTCAAAAGACAGCCAGTAAATGAAAGGTACTCATGTTCTTTCATTTAAATCTCCTTACTTTAAAGCAAAATCTCATTATTTTGTGGATAACTAGCTAGCTCGGTTAGAGCAGGGCTTCTGGAGGGGCAGAGAGCTCAGTACCTACCCCGATAAATGCAGACATACATGTGTACACACTCACCTGCAAATGCGCGAGCGTATTGATCTATTCGCAGGAGAGGGGTAGGGCTAGCACGCTGCTTGCCCACGAGGCCCCTTACAGCATGCCAAATCCTCTGCTGGTCCTCCAGCCCCCGCCTGAGCGCTGCTCACCCCTCCGCTCCCTGCCAGCAGCTCGCTGAATCTCTGCAGCGCTGAGATCAGTTCTCCGAGCAAAATCCCCATTGCGACGTTTCTGGCCCTGAGATGTCCTCCTCTTTAAATGATGCAAACCCCCGTGTTCGTCCCTACGGATCTTGTTGTCGCGGGGTTCTCTTTTCACTCTGTCCCAGAAGTTTGGAGAGCCAGACAGAGCAAATATTTGGCAAAACAGAATGCAAACACCTGCAAAGCCCACTACCCCCAACCTCTGCCAAGCACTGCAGCCCTCTCTAAATCATCTACGCGCTATTTAGAGAAACTGTGAGGGCTGCATGAGACAATGGGAGGATAAGTAACAATTTGTGCTTTAATGCAAGCTAGTAATCACAGGACGTCTTCTAAATGTGCTCTGTATGTCAGCAAAGCAAGGGTCCCCTGCCCTGCGCTTCCCTAAGCTGCTTCCCCAGCCCCTCCGAGAGAGCTTGAGCAAGCAGAGAAAAAGCGTAAGCACTCTGGTTTTGATGTGTCACATCCATCACTGGTTCAATCAGGAGAGATTGTGTAGATGCTGACAAGATGTTTTGTCTGTGAAACTGTTTAGACTGATTTAAAGCGCTGGGACTTGTGCTTCCAGGATGCACAACTGCCTGGAAACGGTTGTTATGGCAAACACGGGCAGGCAGCGGCGCCTGTCAGGAGTAATGAGTGTCGAGAAGCCAGTGGGCTTCTTGGGGGTGTGGGGGGGTGTTCCTTCCCAATGCCGAACTCAGCAGGGTCAGAGGCTGTGCGTGGCCTGGGAGAGGCAGGGATGCTGCCTGTCCGCCCTGCATCCAACGCCAGAGCACCAGGCGAGGACACATCAGGGTATTTTCTGGCCGGCTTTCATGCAAAAGAGGTGCAAAGACGCACTTGGGTGAGACCCCAAAGTCCTTCAGACTTTGCCCAGTAACTGGGCTGTATGGTGAACAACGCTGAGCTGCCACGTGGGTGCAGGACTGGCCAGGGTGAGGGATCTTCAGCCCATGGCCTGACCAAGAGCTGGAGAACTATGGAAGTAGCTCCTGGTTTTTGCCTCCTGGGAGCTGGGGGCTCTTTGTGGTCCAGTTTTCCAGTGCTTGTGCCCTGTGATGGCTTTTTGAATCCAACTCTTGCTTTAACCTGTAGCTTGGCAGCTGCCAAGCTGGAGCGTGGGAGAGCCCTCGATCTGGTGGGTCAATGAGCAAACAGCCCATCCAAAGGGGAGAACTGGTCAGGAGGAAATTAGCTGCTGGAGTCTCTTCCACTGGAGGAAGGAGCAGATATTTTTAAAAGCAGCTGGGTTTCCATAGAAACCCCAGGAAAGGGTCCTGTAATCACATGGGGGAAGGGTGTTTTTTGAATTCAGTCCGAACAGCTGCCAAGAAGTTAAACGCTGAAGGTGGTGTAAAACCCCTGTCCCACAGCTGAGCTGGGAGCGGAAGTTGCTTTTCTCTTATTAACGCTTTTACAGCTGCATTCAAGTTGCTGCATTTTTCTTTGACAGTTTTAGATGCTTTCCATTGCCCAATTCCCTTCCCAAAAGCAAATAACCCCCAAATGCTCTGCTGTGCCTGGTGAAATGGAACCCATCTGCACATGAGACTCCAGCATGTAGCCCAGGTTGGGTTAGGTGGTGCTTCATCTCCAGATCGTCTGCATGCTTTGGTGCCGCATTAATCCATTTTAACTGTAGCAAGTGAGCTGAGCTGCGAGCTCACCCGGCCAAGAGGATGGGAGAGCTGGGACTGGGAGGGAGAGTGCAGACAGCAAGGGAGCATTGACAGTAGAGGGGGTAGGTAGAGCTGAAGGGGTTTTCCTCCATGCAACACATTCCAGGCGATGTTGTGCCTTGCATGGTGTCCATGTGCTATTTTGTGGGTAGAAGAGAGCTCAGTCTGTGTAGTGAACCAATGCCAGTCCCCTCTGCTCAGTGCCTGAACTGGGTGGTGGGTTAGGGCCAAGAAACATCCTATGGCTGCTGGGTCTAGACACCAGGTTCCAGGCTTATTAGCTCCCAAAGGTCTGCCCCATCCTCATGGAGAACCGCTCCTCACTTGCCCCTGAGCACTGTGTAGGTTCAGGTCTTGGCACTATCTAGATCAGTCATCAATGACAACTGCTAGTCCTCCCCTTTGTGCTTTGACCCCTTCATTCCCATACACATCTTCCTTTTTTTCCATGTGTTGTCACCTGTATTTACCTGGATCCTTCCTATTTTTGTTTTTACCAGGATCCTTCCTACCCAGCATGGGCAGCACCCATATACTTGCAAACCATGAGCTTTTTGGGGTAGAGCACAAGCTCTAGGTGGGAATAGACTCATCCATTGGCCTGTCACTCCCCAGTCCCCCTAGCTCAGACAGATTTGCTGGAGCTGTCACTGAACTATTGCTCAATTCCATCCAGGAACCTCTGAGCTTATCTAATCCCCTCCTGAGACAACTTTGGAGCCTTCAAATCCTGTGTCAGTGAGTGCTGCAACTTGATTATGTACTGGATGAAAGGGTTGCCACTGTCTTAGAAAGGTCTCTGGGGACATTCCCTGTCCTCTCTGATGTTGCATTTGGGAAGCAGGTGCCATGGTCATATCTAGTTTATGAGTTTTATCATGATGCACTCCCATTACTTCTTAGGGTGCTTTTCTGAAGCTCACCCCTACGCTTTCCTGCACTGACAGTCAGCCCCGGGCCTCAATGAGCACGGTCGAAACATTCCCAGGGCTCACTGTCCCTTTGTGAGAGCACACACTCACCTTTCATCTCCAGCTCTAAGCATTTTAAACCATGATTACCAGAAGAATTTGATGCATAGCTCATCCAGGAATGGGAATCAAAGCATTTGCTCAGCCAGGCTGAGAGCCGGTAATTACAGAGAGGGAGGCTCGGTGTTTTCCACCAACCCCAGCTGCATGGAGGGGAGGTGACCTCCATAAACACCTGGGGAGCTTCATTACTAGAGAGGGAGGGAGATGAGGATGGTGCGCAGAGGGGACGGGTCTTAAACTTTGGCTGCGGAGTGAGGTAGATCCAGATGGTATTTACGGGCAATTGCTTTTACATCTTTGCCCATTGGTGCTATACCCTCCAGGCACAATTTGTTCAAGCTGGCTTTGGCAACTGGGATTGGAAGAAGTTTTAGCAATCCTGTGATTCCAAGGCTAAAAATCACAACACCCAACATAAGTATACAAGTCATGAAAATGCTCTGGAAGTATACTGTTTCAGGGTTGTTTTTTTCCCTGCCTTTTATAACATAAACAAGAATAAAAGAACATTTCGGTTTTGGTAAACTTGAAGCTACAAACTACAGTTGTCTGTAGTCCTTTTCCCCTGCTATCCAAACTGAGAAGCTTCCTAAGAAAACCTTGATTACACAAAAATTAGCAGGAGTGGTAGAAATATTTGGCTCTCCATGGCCGGAGAAATAACCTAAGGATCACCAGGAGCCATTACATCTTGGTATTTCTCCTGTGTTTAAGAGATGAGGTTACCATGGGCTATCCTTGTGCTTTTATAAGCCTTTGCACCTTCATTAGCTCCATGGAGCTCAAAAATAACAAACCACTATCCTGGGTGCCTCAAACCTGTTCATATTCATTAGCTAACCAACACTTTTAAGACCCCATAGAGTTGCTAAATGGGAATATCGCTCCTGTATGGGTCTGCAAATGTGAGCTGCAGCTTTGGGAAACAGGAGCTTCTGCTCTGCCTTGGTCAGACCATAAGAACAAGGGGACTTTCTGAAAATTAAAGAGAGACACTTAAAAAAACCACAGATGTGCATACTACTATGTCTTCAGCCTTCTGAAAACAGCTATGTACCAGGATCAGAGATGAAGGATTGGACTAGCGGCATTTGTCAAGGTTAGATAATTCCCAACTTCCTAGAAATGCTTCAGCTGAAGCTCAGAGATAGTAAATAACTTGCCTGTAGACAAACATAGCTGGTGACAGCATGGAAAAACCATATTTCTTCTAGAATGAGATGATCTCATGCTTCTGCTGTTTGTGGGCCATAGCTAATAGTGCTGCTTTCCAATCAGGCCAGACAGTCCTTCCAGGCTCAAGTGGAAAATGTCATCAGCCTTAAAATCAGCGACACCATTATCACTTTAAATTTGTCACGAAGCCAATCCATTTTTGCTGTCACTCTTTAGCGTCATGAAGGCCACAGCAGGGCAGGGATGGATAATGAACTGCACTGTACTTGACCCTAATAATTCAGTTTTCTGCCTTAGTGAAGCACAAAAGCCATATTTTGAAAAACTCATTATAGTCAAGCTGCCTTTGGTGTGGGAGGCCAGGACAAGATACCTAGAGTGAAACTGCCCGAAAAAGGTAAAACCCATTGGCCCTACATGACTGATTGTAGAATATAAATGGTTTGCACCCAAGATCCTTGCTGGATGTAGAAATAATTTCTCTTTAATTTTTGCTACAGAGATCAAATACTTTTCCCATTCAGAGCAGACAAGAAAACATGAAAATCAACATTCTTTGTTAAATTAAATTTCTCTTCATCCACAATGAAACTTTTTGTTTAAATCCCTGTGAAGCTTTCACTTTCAATTTGAAACGAAGAGGAAGATGGAAGGATTTGGTTCACATACCTAGACACCGAGAACACCCCGATCTGGGTTTGAAATTATGTTTCATTTCCAAAATGCATTTCCAAATTCCTTTTAAGTCTGAAATGAAACATTTTGATTTAAAAGGAATGTTGCAAATATTCCGTATCAGCAGTTTCTGCATCCCCACTTTGTTTTCACCGTAACTGCTTCGTGCATGAAAGTAATTTTGAGTTCTGCACTTGACCACTTTCTGACCAACTATTTTATTAAACTCCCGGACAGGGCCCATGATTGTAGAACATCTTTACAAGGAAGGCACATTTGCATTACAGCGCATTGCAGATTTAACACTGGCAATGGTGAATAAAATCCTGTAAACACTTGTTAACTCTGGGAGAAGAAACGAGTTAAGCTCATTTGTCTCTTTCCCTAGATGAATTTTTCATTTTCTCTTTCAAGCCCATTGACGTTTGCGAAATGATTTTCTGGCATATGTTCAGTCAATAAAAATTGCTGCTGGATTTCAAGTCACCACAAAGTAATGCCTGGCATTAGACATGCAGAGGGGTATGTGCGTGCATTGGGTTATAACAAAAATCCTTGATTTTTATCTCATTTGGATACACTTCAGGTATTGGCTTTCTGTGTCTATCATCTTCAGAGCTGTCAGAGTGGTTGGGAACTGTGGCTGATGAATTCCACTTGTCTCCACCTCTGGAAAACACAACTGAGAGCACCTTTAGAGATGTAATGAAATCATCATTGTCCTGATCCAAAAAAAAAAAAGAAAAAATCACCTCAGTTTAAACTCGCAGCCACTAATTTATGCAAAAGTTACATTTCACACAGTTTGAAATCACAGCCTGAGGCACCGTGTCCTGGGAAATGTTTGGGTTGGCTGGATTCACAGCACTTTTTAAGATTTCAAAGTTTAGTTGCCACTTTGTAAAAATGGAAAAAAAAAACCCCAAACCCTGCTTTGACATCTCAAGCATCCTTTTGAACAGGGAAGGCATTTCCTTCTTCCCTGTGCATCTCTACAATACCATGCAGCCTGAGATGATCACCCTTTTTTTTCCAGCAAACCTTGCCCTTTTCCTGTGTATTGAATAAAGCAGTTAGTTGACAGAGAAATAAGGCTTTATATCAGCTCATCTTGTCAAACAGTGGGTGAATTAAAATGAAAGCTGTTCCTTTAAATAGCCCAGTGCTGAGAAAAAGCAGCATTTGCCTCTGTGGACTTTGAACAGGGAATGTGGGGAGGGAAGGGGGAAAATCTCCTAAGGACCAGCCAAACACTGTAAGAATTAATAAGTATGGATCATTTTTATTGGCCTGACCCAAAGTGCCATGGAAGTCGTTGCGAGTCTCATCACTGATTTCCAAGTATGTCAAGCAGAGGCATAAATTGACTTTGCAAAGTCAATGGGGATATATCGACTTGTACTGCTAAATACCTGGCCCCATCTTTACTGCTTCAGGACCGTGAGGCTGTGAAGTGAGCAGTCTTTAATTAGGAAGTAAGGCAGTTTGGAACTCTGTACTTCTACCTCCCTCCTAATTAATCCCAGGATTAATTTTAAAGCTTATTTCCCTCTTTCTGAAAGTTTTTATTCCAGGCATGACCTACGCTGTGGCCAAGGAGACCAGTACTACACGCTGTCTGTTTGGAGAAGGACAGCAGGCAGCAAAGAGAGCTGAGATTTTGATTTTTAAAAACTGCTAAATAACTAAATAAATTTTCCTTCAAATCATCACCCTGTAAAGTGATGTTTCAGTGTGTATGTGGAGAGTGTTCAGGTGTTTGGGGACATATCTGTAATTAGAATAAGTAAAGTTTGCCATCTGGAGAGAAAATCTGCTTCCTTCTCGATATGGCTGGGGTCGCAGGCAGTTCCACATATGCTATCAACAGAGAATTTTCTTCCTCAGTTACCACCTGCTTGGTAATCTGTGTTTATCAATGAATAAAGGCTTAATTTGAGTCCTGGGTATCAATCTGATACGGTTTAGGTGAGGGGCTTGCTTTTGATGCAGGGGAAAAATCATGGTCATTGAAAATAGTCCCCAGTGATGTGTTCCAGGCAATATCCTATGGCAATCCATCCCTTGCTGGATCTCATAGTTTTATTGCCTTGTGATAATTGGTGATTTTCTGAATGCTTTTGTGAATCAGTGAGAAATGCTGCTTTTTTTTTCCCAACAGTGAGTTTTCCACTGACTTGGTTGCTAGGGGAAGCTTGAAACCGAGACCCAAGAATGACCTGAAAGTTCAAGCACCAGAAAACAAGTAAAAGAAGCCAATACTTATTCAAGAGCTTTGTGTTCTGGGGACACGACTGTTGCTTGCTGTAGGGCCATGCCCCGACTGTCTCTTTGCCCTGTGGCCCAGAGCCCTGGGAACTCTCTGGATCTGCTGACCACGCTTGGTGCAGAAGGGCAGGGGCTGAGCTGCCCATTGCTCAGCGCGAAGGGGTCATTGCGTTTGCTACGGGACTTGCACCAGGAGGTTACGTATGCATTGCTCTCCCCTCTCTAATAAAAAGGAAAAAAAAAAAGAAAGAAATACACTAGCCGAAGATGTTATTTTGGTCAGCAAGAGTTTTCATGGGGGGAAAAAGAAACCTTTTTTAATGCTATAGTAAGGAGCTTTCACACTCTGGTCTTGCAAGTCTAATAGAAACTCTAATGTGATCTCCGTCTCCTTGCCAAGCTTCAGCATTTGGCGTCATCCCCTGCCATCAATATGCAACTAATGACTCAAGCCATTAAATTATCCCGGGTGCCTTTTCCTGCTGAGTAGGAGGAAAATACTTGTAACGGCTATTTTGGGGGTGTGCGTCTGTTTGTCTAAAGGAACTTTGAGCTTAGAGACATTAATGTTTCCAATTAAATTACACTTGAAATTTTCTGGGTGGGTGGTTTCCTTCCCTGTAATTGTGTCCTTGTGGTGGAGGTTAAGGTGGCTCTCTGGTTGCTGTCCTTCTCCTGACCTTATTGCCATGCACCAGCCCTGACCTGCTGGGACACAGGATGAGTTAGCTCTTGGTGTCTCCAGTGAGCCTCTTACTGAAGATGTTAGAGATCATCATATGTTTTTATCTGCAATATGGACATGTGTCCACCAGAGCTGACATCCCAGAATTACTTGACAAAGACCCAAACACATCCAGGAACTGGCAAAGGCTCTCAGTTGCCATTTAACAAAGCAATGCGTTGACAGTACAACAAAAATTCCCATATTTTTGTCAGCTGAGTTGTCCAAGTGCTTGCCTTGACTTAGGGCTGCATTCTTCTTTCTCCTGTACAAGGGATGCTTACCTCGGGAAGCAGAGGACACTGACTCTCTTTTCTTTCCCTGATTTTGGTCCCAATGGATCACCGTTCAAATGAGAAGGTTCATTTTGGTGCAACTGAGCTGAGGTCTCTGGCACTGAGTTTTCTGATGTTTCAGAGTGTATAGCGTGTGAATATACCTACATGAACATGCACGGGTGTGAGCAGTTGTGTGTTCATAAATGTGCATACATTCAAAGCTGCATGAACACACACAGGAGATGGAGGTCTTCCATCACCCTTTACCTAGGCAGAGTGCTCCTGGGTTTTGTTGAAGGTCTGGTTGAGATCTTTAAGGAGGATACCTCAACATGCGGCTCGATGTCAGTGCTACTCCGTTCATTCCTTCCACCTCTGCCATCTGTCTTGAAGGGTTAATTCACACAGTTTTTTCAGAGCTCTGGCCTTGGGAGCACGCTGGGATGTCTTGTATCTCTTCAGGGACACGGAGTTGGAAGCAAGCATTATTCAGACTTTGTAAAGGATTTAAAACATCTTTTTCTACTCAGTGCAACAAGCCAGAATTCAAAACTGATAATGCATTTCTCGATTCATAAACTGAATTAACTTTTTTTGATACTGCTACTGGAAAGAATAACTCGCCATATCTCCTGTATGGAGCAATTGGTTATCATTCTGGTACCGTCTACAAAAGATAAGGAAGTGCTGCTTTAAAGGGTTTTTTCCACACAAAGCTTTGGGGTTTGAAACTTGCTTCAGGAGTATATTTCTACCCTGATCTGAAGACAACGTCACTTTTTCGTCTCTATGTCTAAATATCACTCTACATCTCATCAAAATTTGTTTGCTTGTTTGTTCATTATTTATGGCTGCCTTCATTTGAAAATAAGTAATGACTATCTAAGTGTCGGATCTCCAGTTCTGTTCAATTGGTGTTTAGAGAACCAGGCAGATACTGTAAGGAAGAAAATTCCTCAGTTGCTTCCTTTGCGGCATCAGGAATGGTGTTTGTTTTAACGTTGGGATTCCTTTGATAGCTTCACCGGGAGACTCGTTTTCTCTCTGAGACTGCCTCTAATGTCTTTTTTAAGAAGCACCCAAATAGCTGAAGAATAATCCAGATCTCACTGAAGCATTCAAAATGGGCTCCTTTAGAAAAGGAGACAAGGATTTATGGCTGGTGAGTACTTGTTGCAATGAGCGTGGAGAACTGTGGCTCTAATAACAGCAAGATTTATGGCTTCCAATCCATCAGCGCCCAAGTTGCGCGAGAGATTTTTATGACTGGAACTTTGTCAAGACAATGCAGGCACCTGAAGGTTAAGTCTCTATTTTCATGAATAAAAGTTACAATTGGAGGTTTTTGGTTATCAGAAAAGATTCCTGAATCATCTGTAGGTTAAAGGGAAAAAATAGCTCTCGCAAGAGTATTTATTAGGAGAGAAGTACAGCTGAGGGCAGCAAGGCTGGTGGGGCAAAATGAAATCAAAGGATGTTCTCAAGTTGTTGCTTGCAAAAAGTTGTCCTTCAGGTTTGACACCCTCTTTCAGTGACTGCCAAGAAAGCGCTGTGGTAGATCGCTTGCTTCACGACTCTACCCGCTGTCACATTGAGCCTGACACAGGGTGCCCTTGGGTGTGACAGGTGACAGCTTCCCCCACTGCAGCTGGGTCTTTTTTCAATTAGTGTCATCATCACTTGCTGTGGTGGTTAGTAATAAATGTCATGAGTGCTAAAGATCTGTCCCGCAGGCTCTCTGCTTGCAAGTCAACTCTCTGTCCATTTAATTCACTGTCCCTCAGTCTACCCATCCACAAAGGGCAGATCTATTTTTCTATTTCTACAGTGTCCAAACCAATTTCATTCTGTCTCTATCCTTCCACCCATGGTGTGGTCAAGCTCCATCCCTTGTTACCTTTCAGCTGAAAGGAGCAAGCTTGATCTTCATGCTCCTTTGCATAATGATGAGTTTTGTTTCTGAGCCTCCTTGGTCCAGCCAAGCTGGATCTGCTGTAATCAGCCAGGCTATAACAGAGGCCAGGGACACTGCTGAAAAATGGCTTCAAAATACTGATGTTTGAATTAATTTTATTTGTGTTTTCATGGATTAGGGTTTTTTTTTTTTTGCAGAAGTCTTTTGCAATGTTCTCTTTATGTCTGTCTTTCCAATGCAGCTACCCATTTAGGTTTTTAGGAGACACCTTTTCTCTGCTGGGAAAAAAAAAGGTTTGGCACAAATTAAATGGTTATTCATTCTGTTTGCCAGTTGGCCAAAAGGCAGGGACGTATCATTGTATGTGTTAATGTCTCCTGCCCAGGAGACAGAAGGGTAGGAATGCAGGCTTTACCTCTTGTGCTTCGAGAGATACACAGATCCTAACAGAAAGAAAAACAACCAACTTCAAAACAGCTTGCAAGCTGGAATCCTTGTTATTGTGTTGTTTTGTCTGTCAGCTTCACCCCAACCCCTCTGCCCCTCCTGAGCCCACGCTCTCTTTAATCCTGTCAGAGCTCTTTTGCTGCTCTGGATTTTGCAGGTCTCCACTCCTGCCCCCGGGCCCCCAAACAAGGCTCTCGTTGCCTGGAGGAGCTCCAAAGCTGATGGGTGCTCAGGTTTTGTCTCTTAAATATGTACGCTGTCTGCCGAGAGAGAACATCACTTTTATCTCAACCCAAAAACACTTTGAAGAAGCAAGACCAGCTTGCACTACTCAAAAAGACCACAGCGTACCCCCTTTGCCAGTGTTTTCTGCCTCCGCACTAGCTGACAGTCACTAGTACTTTAGAAGCAGACTATGCCATTGAGCTGCTGCCTTCCTGCTTCGATCCTGCCTTGCCCTGACTCTCACAGATTTTCTTTTCTTGAGTACAAGTTTCACCTCATCTAGATGCAGATGTGTGAGTCTGAAGTAGTCATTCTGGGCTTGCTTTGTAGTTACTGCGGAGCGAGATGCTCCTAGAGGGCAACTCATCTTCCCTATCCTACACCCACTTCCCAAGAGAGGCATCTCTTGTCCTTCAGTGCTGCCTCCTTCCCTCTGTTCACTACAAAGGTGGCCACTCAGACCTGGCTGGTTTTTTGTTCGGCTCAGTCAGAGCAGATTAATGCCCTCACCCGTATAATTAAGCAAAAAAGCCCCCAGTCCTACGCACGACATTGAGTAAAAGGGCTGAAAATGTACAAATGAATTCCCGGAGGTCCAGTTTAAAAGTACACTCCACTCCACTTAAGTCTAAAGTTATCCTAAATAATTCCTTCTGGCAGTTTAATGGTGGGTATTTTGCTGTAATGCTTCCTCTATGACATTTGCAATGACCTAGTTTACTGTTTTTACAAATAATAATTTGTCTTAATTTTCTCTTTGAAGTAGCAAGCAAAAGAATAAATGAGTGAAATCTAAACCTGGTAACCTTGCTAGATATTTTAGGTCAATAAATTATCTTCATGCATAGCTTACTATTTCAGCTTTCCACTCCAGTGGATGAGGGCTCTTTAATGCTTGTTAAAATAGCAGAGATAAGTGATTGCAGTCTGAAGATGGAAAACATTGAATAATGCAAAGATCTGTGGATTTTGTGATTTTACTTGGCTGGGGGAGAAAATCCTTTGATTCTTTCAGAGCCAGAGATAAGAGAATCTTTCTTTTCAGTAAGGACTATCCACACTTTTGTGCCAAACATGGTTTTGAAAAAGTAAAAATGCATCACTGATGAAAGTGTTCCAGTTCAGCTATGCCAGGGCTGGACATTTCTGACCTGTTTTTCAGTTTAAAAATTCAGGACAGACAGGATTATTTCGTCAGCAAGCCAGGAAAGGTTGTCAGAAACACCATTTAGTGCTACTAATGCAGCTGATGTTCCGGATGCAGGTTCTGGATGGACTGGTGTCCAAAGTTCTTGTCCAAAGTTGATTTACTAGGTAAAGACCTGATTCTAAGAAGTACTTCCAATTGACATTACTCGAAGCAGAATGATGTTTCTCAAGAGAAAACCAAGAGTTTTAATGAGGCAGAGATGTTCATGGCATGAACCTGACTTCCCTCATTGTATTATTTTCTCCAGACCAATAAAAATCCTCAAGGCCACAGACTTCTTTTAAAAAGACATCAAAAAGTTCTGGCAAGAAACTAAAAGAAGTTTTAATGAAAACCAAGTTTGCCACTTTTGTTATTTCCGGTCTTCTCTACAGCCTTCCTGATAAACTGTAAATCGGATTGTCCAGGGTCCATTCCAACTTCTCAAAACATCATTCTTTCTTCTTTACAGTGACCGTTTTCTGGGTCTCAGGTCTCACTACATACGGCGGTCCATGCAGTCGTGCTGTCTCAGCTGTCGCCTCCTGGAAGTATCATCTTAAATGAGGTCCATCATTGTGAAGCTCAGCACTCTGCAACCGTGGCCACGGGCTCACATTCTTGGCACTAGAAGAGTTGCACTATTTTTCCTTTCTGATAAACAGGGATGTATTCAACATTTCTAATATTTTATTCCCCTGTCAACATATGAGAAAATAATAATTACACCCTGCTCTGCAGGACTGGGAATTATAATCAACACCAAAGCAGGATCTGTACATAATTAGAAGCTTGTTTTAGATGCTTTTTTAGAATTTATCGCACAAGAAATTGCCGGTGTCAGCTAGGATGATTTTAACCAGTAAATCTAAAAGTGACACATCATTGTGCTAATTGCCATTGCAGCAGCAGTTAAAATCTCCACCATTTGCTCCCAAACAATGAGGACAAAGACTGTTGAAAATGTTCCACAAATCAGTCAGAGGGCACTGTCCTGTTGTCTGAAAAGTTTTTGGTTTTCAACCCATTTGCAAGGGTTTTGCCTGCACCTTGTTATTGTAAGGCTTAGGGCTCCTCATGCCACCCCAGGGTGCAAAGGGAAGTGCATTAGCCCTGTCTGAAGTGGGATAACTGACGCATGAAGAGGTACCGAAGGCAGATTTCTCAGAAGGTGATTTAGGAACCTTGGTCACAAAAGGAACATTTACAAATTGAGTTGAAGAGCTCCGAAGAACTTGCATTTCACATAGACTTGAGCCAGTCTAGGGTTAGGACCCAATCTCATCAGACTTTTTTAGCAATTACTTGACCATAGTACCCGTTTTCCTCTTTTAACTTGCCTGTGTTTCACACGGACAGATGTTCTCCATCATCTTCTTAAAGATCCAGCTCTCTCCTTCAGTTACCCCATGGCTCCCAACTATGCCAGGTTCAGGTGTCTGCCTGGCATGTGGCATAAGGATTTTGGCCATGTCTGATGCTGGAGCATACTTAGGCTCCTCTAGTCTTCAGGACAGTGACTTTTAAGAGGCAATGCTGGGCATTACACTACAACAGAGGAAATATTTAAGGCTGCAGGAGCTGTCAATGCAAAAAGCACAGCGGACTCAAGTTTTGGTGTGCTTGGGCGTATGTTTGCACTTCTATAAGACAGCTGGTGAGCTGAAATAAACGCATCCGAGATCAAATGTTTGGAAGCTCACAGTAGGTAGAGGTGGAAAAATACCTGAGACAAACAATCCCAGGCAAATTATTTGCAAGGGAGGGATACTGGTTACATGATGGCTCCTTAGCAGCCTCCTGCTAGCTGGATACGGTATTATGACTGTGGTCTTTTCTGCCTTGGCGTGTCATATATTCTCACATTGACTTTCAGTCTTTAAGCTGCTGTTAATTTAAAAAGCTCCCTGTTCACCTCTGATATAGACTCAAGAGCTTTCCTGGCTGAGATGAATTGGAATCTATGTAAGAGCAATAAAATGCCTTGTGTGGCAGTGTTTTAACTGGCTCCTCTGGATCTTTTTTTTCTAACTGCATGTTACTCTGCAGCTTAGATGCTTAGATCCAGACCCTGCAGTGCTGCTCGTGGGACTGCACTGGCTTCATTAAGTGTACTCGCGTACTAAGTTGTCTTGATTTTGGGTTTTTTTTTTCCCAAGCACCTGAGAAGTCTAGGCAAATGTGAGAAGGCAGGAAAAGACCTTTTAAATGCATTATAAATCCCATTTTAACTCAAGTAATTATAGCTACAGCGTAATTAAAATATTGTGGAGGAAAAGAAAATAATCCTACCAAACTTAAATCCTGTGTGTATTAGCATATTGCCATCTGCAGACTTCTGAATCACTACACTTTGCTACCTTAAAGCAAAATGCTCAACAGGCTCTTTTGCCAGAAACACCGACCCTGAGAAGCACATCTGTCGGGTTCGCTGGGTCCTGGTCAGAGAGGGAAACATCTCCTGTTGGTGTAAACTCCCTCCTGTTCCCTTTCTTAAAGGTGAGAATAAACACGTTCAAATGTTGGCAATTACAAATCAAAATGTCACGCCAGAAGAAAAATCCTTCTTACATACAATTTCTCATTTCATATTGATTGGAAAGTTCCAGCAGGAGAAATGAAAAATGTTGAACTTGATTTCATGAACACAGACTTTTTTCAGTTACAAGCAGCAGAACAAGCCATCGTGCCTGAAAAAAAATGCAACCATTTTCTGACCAGCTCTAACTTAGCAATTTCAAGAGTAATAAATTTGCTGGAGGAAAAAAAATATTACACTGCATCTTCATCAGTCACAGAAAAGCACCGTATATGTCAAAGAAAGTTTGAGGTAATATATCTGATACCAATATACTCACACATGTCAATCAAATTCTTTCAATATCAAAGTGGTTGAATTACCTTGCTTAGTGACATGGTATATTCTTACTGCAAAAGATGAAGGGAAGGATGGATGTTTCTTCACGTCTCCAGCTGAAGCAGAAATTACAAGGCGCAGCACAGAAATTACGGGGTGAATTTCTTAAGTCCCGCGTTATGCTGGAGGTCAGGCTAGACGGTGATGATAATATTTCCTTCTGGCGTTAAAAAAATGCATCTGTGAAAATACAATCAGAGCTTATGGGCCATTGAATCCATGTGCTCAGAAATTATTTTTTTAGCGGTATAAATGACATTATCTGCAAGAACAAATAAGCTGCGTCTGCCGGAGTCAGCAGTCGAGCCTGAAAATGGGAAAAGTATGAGGAGAGAATCCCAACCTGCTTAATTGCCTCACAAATCAAACGTATGGGCAATAACTCCTGTTTAGGGGAAAATCAGATGAGAAATATGATTACTGCTCTCTGCAGGGGAAAGACAGCACTTTGACAAAACGAGGGCTGGTTTTTTCCGAGTGATCCAAATGCCTGGGCCTGACTTGCCAGAACTCCTCGGGAAGGTCAAAGCTTTCCCACATTTCAGCAGTTCTGTGCAGGTCAGGGTGGACTCGCCAGGGAGGAGCTGGTGCAAAACACAGGGCAGTTTATGGGCCATTTCATGGAAATTCCAATGTATATGGGAAAAACATTCTACGCATACACAAAACTCATATTGCTTTCCAGGAAAGCAGCTTGAGATTTTATTAACGGGGCAGGTGATGAATGTTTGTATATAAATAATACCTAAGTGCAAGTTGTGTTGGTGTTCACATGCATTGGACTTCCAGAACGTCCTGCACAAAATATCTTTCCCCAAATATTTTTTCAGTAGGAAAAAAAAGCATGTTTTGCTCAATCGCCATATAATGAGTCTTGCATAAATCTACTGCCAACTTACACTGGCAGATTCAGCCTCTGCTGGAGTGACGCAAGGGACAACATCTCATCTGATGGTCTGGGCTTGACAGAGAGGATCTTGAAGGGTTAAGAACAATTCCATGTATCAAAACAACCCAATACAAATGTATAGCATAAATATTTGGATGCATGGGGGTTTATATGTCTTTGCCTAGACACTGGGGTTTGGTTTTGGCTGTTGTCCACTTGTTTCAGCATCCATTTGCATCTGTTCAATACATCCTTGTATGTAAGATCACACCATGATGGAAATTCAAATGCTGCACATGCAATAATACGCCTGCAGCTGCGGGTGGAAGCAGGTGCTGTACAGTCTGTGTGCAAGTGCCAGCTCTCAGCTCATTTTATTCTGACTTGTGTCTCTTTTTTTTCCCTCCATTCTGAGCCCCAGAGTTGTTTTCCTTCTTTTGGAGAGAGAAAGATGCGCTATCATTGGCAGTGGTCGGTAGAAGGGCTTGCTCACCAGGCAGGAGAGGCTCATTGTGCGGCTGGGCTCAGCCTGAGCCATGAGGATAGCAGGGTGGTTGCTCCAGCGTCTTCATTTCTTAATTGAGAGGGCTGGTCCAGCCAAACAACAAGAGCAGAGGTGGAGTTGGCTTTTATGCAGCAGCTGGGAGGAGGGTGTGGGAGGCTAAAAGTGATAGATAGCCACAGAGCATGAAGGACGGGGTTAAATTCCCCCAACGTGGTGCATGGTGCAAGGGTGAAGTTACTTTTTTTTTTTTTCTTGGTATTATTAGAGGGATTAAGTGGAATTTAATTGGTGCTTTAGCCTTGAGCTGCCCTCAGCGTGGGAGCTGCAGAGCAGACCCAGCCAAGCACCGACTGCAAAGCCGGTGAACTCCAGCCTCTCACCTTCCCTGTCCTCTCAAAAGCAAACAAACAAACACTCTGTTAATTAACTGCAGATGCCCCGACTGAGATGAGCAGTGCTGGGAGACATCACCCAGGAGAGAGAAGTCAGGAAAAGGAGGAGGCTGAAAAAGTCAATCCAGCAGAATAATAAACTCCTCCTGGGTAGGAGGATGCAAAATGCATCTGGGCTTTAAATTCCTTGGTCATCATCTGCCCGGTGCTGGTGAAAAGGCAAGCTGGCAGGAAGGACTCCTGCTCTGATTACCCACGAGGGCTTTCTTGCACTATTCTGTGGCACTTCCAACATCAGAACTACTGAGTTAGGATGTCGAGGAACAATACCCAGTGGTAGATTTAGATCTGCTCCCCAGCTTGGTTTTGGACGAGTCCCAATGAGTTTTTCTCATAGAAATCCCTACTGCAGTTCAAGGAACGACTCCCACCACACTGTGGAGAGTAAGAGTTAAATTGTAGTGACGTGGGCTGTTCCCCATCACCTGCCATCAGTGCCAGAGGACAGTCTGGGACATGACAGCTTTGCTGGTGTCAGTGCAGCCATGGGCCACTGCAGAGTGATGGCTGTGTGATGGAGTACTGTGTCCTGCTCGAAGTCTGAGCCAATATGTGTCTGGGTCATCCTGCCAGATCTGCACAGAAAGTTGTTTTTCTCTGTGCTTCCCTTCAGCTGAGCAATTGCTTTGTGAGAGTTTGTCATCTGCTGCTGCATGAAGTAAGACAGGTCGAGCAGCCACTGAGGCGGCTTCTGTTCCTAAATCTGCCATGTGCCAAGAGGAATGGCTTGAACTGATGCCTCAATTGCTCCATCCGTGAAATGGAGAGAAGTTCTATGTTCCTCTATAACTTTCTGGGAGATGTAGCCATGAAAAGTGTTACATGGGGATTGCTGTTCTTGTTCAGGCATAGATTAGGTTGGGAGTCTGCTCCCTGCTCCAAGGATTCAAACCGTCTAAAAGCACAACCAAGAAAAGCTGTCATAGCAAAACAAGTATCTATAAACTTCTTTGTTGGCTGATCTGTACTCTGAAGGATCTCGGCAGACTTTGTCTTTGCAGAATACCTGAGGTCCACCTAGCACAAGGTAAATCTCCTGTATATTCAAAGTAGAGCATGCACATGTGCCCCACTGGGTCTGGGATGGATGGGGAGATGCCAAAGCCATATATAACATACAAATTATGTTGAGTCTTTCCCATAGTGGAGGAACATCTCAAGGTGCCCTATTGGCATGAGTTGCCCAGTTAATGCATTGGCATGAGATCTCTGATGTACCCTTTCTCACAGAGGTTTGGATATACTAGCCTATGTTTTCTGGGACCTAGAAATTAAATGATGCCTGAACCCTTTGCCAGACCTATGTAATGCCTGAATTGGGCAAGGCTTGTCCCTGTCTGTTTTTGTAAGACTTCTGCAATTCTGTCTCTTCTTTTTTTCTGCTTCTTGAATATGTCAGCTATATAGGTCCATTCAACCAAAGAGTTTGACAGAATACCTGATTATTAGAGTTCTTATTTTTATTCCTAACTTTGCCATCATGAAATCAATTTCAAGGCCAGCAGGAGCTGAGGAGAAATGCCAACTGCCATTCTATCCCTCTGGGCTTATTTTCTCATGGAGACTTGCATGCTGTAATATATTTCAAGGAAAACCCCCAAATGTACAGAGACCAATGATGCATTTAGGAGAATTTGTGGGAAATGCAGGCGTTCTGTGCTGTGACATGATTATAGACCAGGCAGCGCAAGAGCCCCGGTACCTGTAGTATCCCATCGGTTCTGCTTTTGTTTAACTGGTCTTTCAAACTTCAAGTCTCTCTGGTGGCATTGCTTCCAGAACCCTGAAATTCCAGTGAAGATCTGTCCCAGGATGGTGCTGGCCACTGGAGGCTGGAAGGCAGCAGTAAATCTGTCTTGATTTAATTGAGCTGGTAGCTTCGATTCTGGTCCTGACAAGGAGCTGCTATGATGAGCCAGTAGTCTTCTGCGATTACATGTAGCTCAGGACAGCACCTGAGGGCCTCCACCTCTCTGCACTGTCCCAGCACTGAGTTTGCAAAGCAGGGACCTCCCAGGCTTGCAGAGCTCGCAGTAATAGACTTCCATAGCTGTTTTTCTCACTGGCCTCAGTCCATGTTGGTCAAGTTTGCCAAATGCTAATGAATCTGTAGAGGGTTAAAATCCAGGGAGTGACTATGCTGAGAAAGACTCACAACCCTCTGTCCTGGTCAGAGTGATTCCCAAGCTCATGGAGTGTCTCCTGAGTAAAGTTCTGTAATTGAGCTGGAGACTGAATGTGAACCTGTACACGTGATGGCTGCTTTGCTGTTAGGATAAATGAGCAGAACAACATCTTTTCCAAACACGCAGTTCTTGCAGACTGTCTTTGAGTTTCTTAAAGTCTTCACTGTAAAAATATATCATGCCCATTACCACTTTTGAGTCCGCTCCAAATCCACTCTGTTAATGTTAGCTATAAATATGGTCCAACAGATAATGTCAAAGTAACAACCATCACAAGAGGAGGTAAATGAATGGAGGCCAGGGGTTCATGTGTGCTTCAAACATGTTCTGTCTTGCATCCCCCTGAGTGATTCTGTTGAGGGCATTCATCACCAGGGAAGACCTGGAAATCACTGATAGTTCCCTAGGGAACAGTAGAGAAATGGCATTGAGCTGTGAGCAGCCAATAAAATGCTGCACGGATGAAACATGTTACTGGATGCCAAGTCTTGAAGGGCAGGTTGGAGATTTTCTCGAATAGAGAAACAACCCAAGACTTTCCTCTCCTCTGGTTGCATCTCTTCTGTGTGGTGTCCAGTCCCTTTAGGGGACAGAACAGACAGAGGTGCGGAATTAATCTCATTTTCCTCCATAGACTGTGAAAAGAGCCTAACGAGCTAGCAGGATGATGTTTAGATGGCCCACATGGGGTGTGATGTCCTCAGCACAGAGAAGCTTCATCCAGGGTTTATCAAGAGAAGTCCATTGTGTTGTGGAGTTTATAAAGAGCTCTGGATAGAGTGAAATAGTTTTGCCAAGGTAGCAATAATCTTCCTCCAAAATGCATATTATTGGGCTATTGTAAATGCCATAGGTGAGTTGTGGTGCATAAGGTCAAGGGACAATTGCTTTCATCTGTCTGAAATATACTCTGAGAGCCTATTAGTACATCGTGTTTAGTGTTATCCGGGCTGAGTTAATTCAGTCCTGCTCTGGCAAAGTGCCACTACATAAACCTTGCTGACATTTTCATTTCCATTTCCAGCAGCCTTTGCTGGCAGCAGACCCTCTGATTGCCTCCCACTCAAGTTTTAAAAACTTTGGAAGAATCTCTTCTTTGTGCAAAACAATTCGATCTTCTTTCACTGCCCAAGGAAACACATCCTGGCAGGAAGACCACTGAAAAAAATGATACAACCAGCTCCAACAGACTTTGACCGTTTATTCTGTGTCCTCAATTGGCACCTCCTGCAGATGGAGACCAAACCAAGAAGGAATGAAAAGCGAGTTGGCAGAGGCCTTTACTATTCTCTGTATCACCTCCAATGACTGGTCAGCAAGAGTTGTAGGAAGGGTCCTTGAACATCTGTGGGAGCTGCTGTAACAGAGAGGAATGTGTCTCTTCCCTTACAGGTTGACCATTAGCCTCCATTCCTGTGGCTTGTACCACTAACTAGCGTTTTCTGGAAATTAAACCCTCATTCTCCAGTCCTTCCTCTAATTTACTAAATTTCCCCTCCAATCTATAATGAGTGACAAGAGAAGAACACCAGCAGCAGGTGGTTTTGGCTCCTTTCACTCTCCTGTCTTTATCTCCATTACAACACTAGGCATTTCTTGCCTGATTTGTCTAACCTATTTTTACAAAAAATTGCAATGTGATGAATTGTGTCCTGTGGGTGCCTGTTTTTCTCCATTAACTGTCAAGTGAGTCCAGATAACTTGTTCAGATGGAGATGTCAACACTGAGGACATTTACATTTGGACAAAGAATAACAGTCCAGAGTGTCTAAGGGGTGAGAATCATCTCATCATGCTTTAGGTGTCCAGAGAGTGGACGTCAACAGCTGAGCCAATGCATTTAGAATTTTTTCTTCCTCAACATAGACAACTCATCCTCAGATGTTTGAAAGACAGGATGACTAATCTATCCTTTGGCTATAAAAGGAGTCAACATGGCTAGCTGAGATGTCAATACATATTTTGCAGATGACTCAGGGTGGGATTTAACTGAAGTGTCTCACACAGTTGCAGAGCAATGGCTGAGCCCAAGTCTATGGTCACACATCATCATTTGTCAGCAGCTCATCTAGCTCTGTTCTGCTACTGATGGTTTAGGGAAAAAATATCACCGGAGTCTGGTCCTTCTGAACCTGATGACTGAATTTCCCCAGACTCTAGCAATAGTAAGACCAAAATCCAACGCCCTCTTGACTCTGATGTCCTGTCACTACAGTTTAGCAGCAAATAGAATACTCACATCAGGCATCCATATCTCTAAACATGCAAATAGCTCGCTCAGAAAGAAATAAGCCTCTGAGTACGCTGCTGGGGGGGGGGACACAGAGGATACAGAGGGAGCTGATGTTGGCTGTTACCTTAGCAACAATCTCCATCTGGTAGGAATCTGAAGCAGGCGGTCTGACCCCTGGCAAAAATGTTTGAATGTTTAATGACTTAAATAACCAAATAATTCCAGGCTGTTATGAAAGGGAGTAGCACATAGCCCCAGTTGAACATCACCTGTAACCATAATGGGTGAAGTCAACACGGTCTTGTTTCACATGCTTAGAGTTTGGCAAAGAAGGTGATACAAAAGTATATGCGAGATACTGTGTTTGAAAGAAAATGGGCCTGATTTTCCACTTAGACCAAATTTATGTTTTTCTAACTCCATGGCGAAGTGAGTCAGTATTTCTTGCTACAAGGAAACAAGGTGTTTCAGGGTCTTGGTAATACAGTAATACCAAGCTGTTATACAGCATTGTTAATCCATAGATTTCAATACCCATTAATGCCACAGAAGGCGAGAGTACAATTCCACCTGCATTTCACCAAATAATTTATTTTAAATCTTTATTATTATTTTATTGTATGTTTTGGCGTGCCTGAATAATTCTAGGTTGATGCCCTGAAGAGTTTGGCTCAGCCGTGAGTTTGTTTCATGGACTCTTTTTGGCTGAAGTCTTGTTAAGAAGTAATAGAAAAAGACTGTGGAGGGTTGCCTGCTTCAGTGGTCCTAAACCCCAGAAGCTTTATGATATATTCTAGAGTGCCATCTGTTGTTTCTCTACCTGCAGTCAACTTAAAATCAAACAAAGATTTAGGCTGGAAGGCTGCTTTGGAGATCCACCTAGTCTAATCTTCTGCTGAAAGCAGGACTCAAAGTAGGGCTTACATATGGTCAAAAGCTCTTGCCATAGGCATGTTCTTGGCAAAGGCTCTTCCACCTGAACCAAAGAGCTTTGCTCTGGGGGACACTCCTGTCTTCACATGCATTTATTTTGTGGCTTTTTTCTGACTGAAAGAAGGGAGATAAAAAGCAATACAGATTTTATTATTATTATTATTGTGTTCTGCTGGAAGGTCTTATTGCTATAGGCCACCAATAATTGACTTTTTAGAAATTATAATGTCCACCTTACTATTCATGCCTCATTTTCTATTGTTTCATGGGAATGGCTATCATGCCACCAACCTTTCCCATGGTACAAGCCATTTCGTGCAGACCAAGTGAAATTTGGTCACCTTGCACCGATTTCACCCTTATCTTACCATGTGACTTTCATACTCTGTAGTACAGAACTATGACTCTTCCTGGGCTTTGGCCCGTACCGCCAGCAGCAGCCCTCCCACTTGGGCTAGCAATCCATGCTCCCCTCATAGTCCTGGGTAAATTCCCCAAGTTCTCAATACTCCGTGGTAAAATAAGCTGAAATACCTATTTCTCTTCATTAAGCCTCAACAGAGCCTGGGATGACCATGTCAGAAGGAAGGACCTGCATTAATTAACCATTTAACACTGGCTGGGTCTGCCTGGGTAACTGCCACGGAAATGGGTTCTTGCAGGATGCTTTCATCTGCTTCAGAGATTCCTGGCTCTGGAGCTGCCAGTGATGACAACCGTAGTGCTTCTCTGTTGTGCAGTTTGCAAAGGGTGACGAGACTGAAATAGTTCTTAAAATAGGGGAAGCAGCCATTTGGCACCCCTCGGTCCTTGAGTTCTTTACTTCTTTGCAGCAGTGGTTCAAAACTCGCTCCCTGGAAGATGGTCCGTATGCATTGACCGATGAGGTGCGTGACATTCCCCTCACCAATGCATGAGGTTCAAGAAGCTGATGTGGTTTGTAGTATTTCATTTGTTCACAGAAAGTTTGTTTTGACTTTTAATCTTTATAAATCAAGAGGATTTACATGCAAGGAGGTCAGCATCACATGTTACTTTTTAACCAAAACGTTATTTAGCTGGCAGAGCCGTGCCTTGCCCTCCCCATATACCCAAAGGCTCCTTGGAGATTCATCAGTTGCTGGTTTTAATAGGAGAGGAGGCGAGAGGTCAGGACATCTAAATGAGCCTTATCAATCTGATGATAAATTTAAGGCTTGGGAAGCCTGAAAGTCCATGCAGGGGCCTGCTTTCGCATTTTATAACCTTATGAAACTCAAAGCCTGCGGTCACAGAAAGCTGGTGAAAGGATTTTTGTCTCTGTAGGGAAAATAAATTTTGGATTTGAACAGAGGATAACAAAACTCCTATAGGATAACAAGGTGGGATGAGCTGTGGAGAACTGGGTCTTCTGCCAGCAGAGAAGAAAAACACCACGCATCCATGCCTTGCACCCAGTCTTTGCCTTGGTGGCAGCTGTCATCAGGGAGCTGCGTGTCTGTGCCCTGTTCTGATACGAAACACTTAAATCAGTTATTCTGTATGAAGATTTGGCCACCACTTCCTTGGATAAAAGAAAAGCAAGGAACGGGGTCCAGGGGGGCCACTTTGCCACTCCAGGTAGCTGCCTACTTTGACTAGGGTCGGGTCAGGTCCCAGCCTCAAAAATGCGTGCCTGGGGTATCTCACTGGCACAGATGAAGTCTGCCCTGAACCTCTCAGTTCTGAATTACTTCTCTCATGCTGTTTACAGAATTTTCAATTTTTGGCTACAGATCAGTAGGAAAATGCACACCCAAGTCTCATTCACTCAAGTAATTTAGATTTTGCAATGCAGTTTAAGGTTATCTCTAAATTCTCTGTTAGCATTTGTATAAAGGAGAACAATCAGATAAAAATCCAGATATCTTGAAGACCTTGAGACACAAAAAACCTTTGTAAAAATTGCATTGGTTTGCTTTTGGTTTGCGTTTTTGGTTTGTTTTGGGGTTTGGGTTTTTTTTATAAAAAAGGGATTCAATTCAGTACAGGTTTCATTTATATAAGGATCAGAAAACTGAGATATCGTTGCAGCAAGCAAATAGATGACTGTGTAAGGATGGATACAAAGGCAAATGTAAGCTTAAAAGAGATAAATTAGCTAAAAGCCTGGATCTTGAGTGTTCTATAGAGAAAGCCCTGTTAATTGAAAAGAAAAACTTCTTTTTACTAAACCTATCCTTGAAGAAGTCTTTGGTCACAGTGATGAAAGATTCCCACATCTATATAAGTAATACTGCAGCCTGTGGGGCTTCAAGCCGGGCAAGGATGGCACCATGTTCAAACACTCAGTACTCCAAGGACTGTGTTTTCTCCATGCATCCAGAGCAACGGCTCCAAGTGGAGTCTCCCATAGCCCAGCTGAGCGCTCCAGTGCTCAGGCTGTTCATCATTTCAGGATGGATTGGTCTTTTTCTGTTCTTAATGAAACTTTTCAAAAGCTTCTGACTGTTCTGATGCAAAATGAAAACAAATGTGCAAACCTCAAATAGTTCCACAATCCATCTTTTCCAGCCATGCCAGATTCTTGGAGTGTGTCATTAATCTTTTCAGTGGGATAGCTGGGTTTCTTACTAGGGGTTTGCTTCTTGCTTACTTTGGATCTGTAAGTCTCCTGTCTTCTCCCACACTCTCCATGGATAAATGAGAAGCAGTGCAAAGACTGTGCCTCTGGCCAAGCCCGTGCTGCCGCTGCTGGTTAGGTCCTGCCTGCCCAGTTCCTGGTGGATAAACCTTCATCTTGTGATGCTTAAGGATATCAGCTGTGATGTCCCTTTCCTGAATTCCAGCAGTCTTTTGGGTTTTGCAGCCCTCTTACTGAAGGGTTGCTGGATGTGGCTTTCTAATTAAGGAAGGGTCTCCATTCTCTGTTGGCCACAATGTTCAGTCCCTGCTAACCCATCCTGCTTTATGAAAGCCTCACGTGCACATCCAGTTAACAAACTGTTCCAGGAGCAAAGAGATTATTCCACATTTGCCATTGTTACAAGACCAGACAAAACATCCTTGTGGAAATTAAATGCTGCACATGTGTTTGAGTTACTAATAGTGCTATGGTCTTTGTCTAATGGGAGTAGAAATATGTGGACATAAAGAAAATTAAATGCATTAACTTGGCTCCATGGTTACTAAGAAACAGAAGGATGCTGGTACACTATAGTTATTTCATTCCCAGATGAGGAAGGGATGCTCAGACTGAAATAAACGTTTCTTTTTTTAAAGTAGTTGTATTTCTGTAATGCAAGAGCAAGCACCCCTATTTAACCTGCACAGCCAGTAAATGGTTCTGTTTGTTTTGCACACTCTGTCCTTTCAGCAAAAGTTGATATGCACCTTTGTTTACTTAATTAGTTTTTCTCCTTTTTTGTATTAAACCACATCGCCTTCAGCAGATCATTTTTTATTCTCAGTAGGTAAAAATAATGAAAAGGGATTACTCCAGATGAAGCAAAAATTCCCACCTTCTTTGCAACTGAGCTTCAGAAAATCAGCAAGACAAGTCAGAAACAGAAGCAAAGGCGAGCGTCAGGTTTGGCAAACACGGTGTTATGCTGAAAAGGGGTGAGGACTTTTTCAGCCCATCTCTGCTCAGTGTTCTCTCTCTGCTGGTAACACCAGACTCAGTGGGCAGCCAAGGGAGTGAAGAAACACCACTGCCTCTTCCTCCTATCCCTCAGATTTCACTACCCAGCTGCCCTCTTGGGGAACATCCCCATTGCCTCAAAACAACCCAGGCAATGAAGGCACCGTGAGGATAAGCAGCGAAAAGCTTCCCTTGGGGAAGGCTTTCCCGCTGCCACCAGCTCCAGTTCATGCAGGCTCCTCGCTGCCTTCCTTACTCATCTCTGCCCACCCGCTGATGTTCATCAGATCCTTCTTGCTTACAGACCCATTTCTTTCTCTATGGTGAGCCCTGGCAGGGTGTTTCATCCCATTCAGCTGTTAATATTTGATTACGCCTCTAGTGAAGTGAACACTCATTAAGTTAATTTCAGCAACAATATAAACATCAAAAGACTGAATTTGTTGTAATAGCAGAATGTGATGGGCTGGCATCAATGCTTATTTAGTGCTTTCTGCCGCTTCCTAATGTTGCTGCTGTTGAGGACAGAGCGTGGCTTTGGGGGAACTTTTAGGTGCCGCATTTCAAACCTGACTTAAAAGTTCTGAATAGCGACTCCCATAGAGGAGAGCAGAGGTTTGCAAGACCTGGCATGAGCGTGGGCTCTGACTCTCCTGAAATATGTCAACTACGGAAAATAAGGGATGCAGACAAGAGTTAAGATTTCACTGTGCTCCTTATATCCCTCCAGAAGACTGACAGCTCTCAGCTGTTTTGTGCTCAGTGGTTCTGACGAGCACTGGAAGATTTGGGATAATTTCAGCTCACCAGGAGTCTGGTATTTCTAATGGGAAACTCTGTGTTGTTTTGGGGGTTTTAGGTTTTTTTTCCCCCTTTCAAATCCCTCCAATTGATTTCCATTAAAATTATCCAAAAATTAACATTTTGTGGGGATATTTAGATTTTGACTCTTTGCAGCATGCTGAAATGTGCACTAATCTTTTTGTTTCTTCTTGCTGCTCGTTCACTGACACGTTAAAAGGCTTTATTTTGACTTTTGCTAAAACCACTTGTATTCCGTTAAAACCTGAATGTTGCTATTGATGATGAATTTTGCATAGTCACTGTGAGCATCTATAATGTAAAGCAATCCTGTGACATGTAAGTATTGCCATAAAACTTCCCTATTTAAACAAAGTTTGAAATGAAACAAAAATATTTACATAGTTCACACCTGTTCCACAGGAAAGGACAAATATTGACTTTTTGAAGCTTGTTTTCATCCCAAGTTGCAACAAATATCAATTACCCCTGAAAATATTATTGTTTCTGGCCATCCTTGTTATCTTCCCTTAAATAACAAACCTTTCCATGTTTCCTCAGTCTGCTCTGCACCTGGTTTCCCATTTGTTCATTTTGTGTCTGTTACCTGGTGCTACCCAAACCCCAGCAACTTGCTGGTTTCTCAGATTCCCAGTAGCACCATTACTCTCTTGATTTTCACAGCAGGGCATACAAGGACTCTGCAATTGGTAGAACTGAGCTAATTGATTGCCTCATTTAGCTCTTTGAAGACTGAAACAATTGCACAAAGTCCCTGGTTCAGTAACGGGTGAGGATTTGGAAGCCAACGAAAGGCTTTGCTTGTGTTGGGCATGACATATAAATATAAAAACTGTTGTTTTATCTCCTGTAAGTATAATTACCTAGGCAGATGAGCGATTATAGCACTCCTGCTATTTGCTCTGGAATTAAAGTGCTTGCAGGGCTATGAAGTACTGTACATGCTCTGGTAAATCAAATCAACTTGAAAATGACATAATGTATTATAAAGCCAAAAGCAAGAACAGGAGGCAGAGACCCTGATTCACAAAAGATTTCAGTGGATGGTTTCACGAGTCTTGTCTTTGCTATTCCCTCCCCTCCCTGGATTTTGGGCCATTCTCGTTTCTTCCAAGTCAGAGTTGCTTCATCCAAGATTCGGAGATGGTGTAACCATCCACCACAGCCCTCCTGCCTTGCAAGCACCTCTGGGTGACCCCAGCCAGGTTGTAGCTCTGCAGCTCAGTACAACCACCCCATGGTTCCTGTGCATTCCCGCGCTCAGGCTCTGCAGCTGGGTAGCTACGTGTTGTACCAACCTCCGCATTCGAGTTTTGCCCTGGTCCAGCTCCTGTCTGTTGCAGTTGTAAACTCATTCATCAAATCCAAAATTCATTTGAAGAGCATGTTAGAGAGAGGAAAGAAACCATTTACTCTCCTTGCCTCTGTTCTTACGTACGTCTCTTTATATTTTCATTCTCGTTGAATGCTTAGCAGCAATTCTTTTCAGACATTCTAAATATTGCCAGCAGTTCCAGGTAGCAGGACAAGTATTATTGCCTTACAACTGGAACTGTCTGCTTGCTTTGCTCTCCTCTTCTGTAGGGGAATCCATGAGGAATGGCTGAATGGTGGGTTGAGAGTGACTTGGGTATGGCTCATGTACTCTCTAGCAGGTTATTTCCATTTAACATCTACAGACATTCTAACAAGTCTTTGTAAAACGGTCACGCATTTGCTAGAGTCATATCTCCAGCTCATAGAGCGCATGTACAGAACAGCATTTTATAATCACTGCCTTTACTGTAGACATGCTTTAAATCTTTTCTGTTAATATGTGATGGCTGCTCTACACTTGACATCTCAAAAATCCTCTAGGAATGCCTGGCCAGACAGGGAAACAGTCTTACAAAACAGCATGAGACTAGGAACCACACCTTTGGGGTCCTGTTCTTCACGTAATAATTCCATTTCAATTTCTTGATGCCTCAGTTTACCCATCTGACTATTAATGTATTCCTGACAAGGCACTGAGATACTTTGGTTATGGAGCTTTGCACAGCTAGAAATGATGCTGCTGTTTTTCTTTAGCATCTGACTGGCTGGTTGAGGTCCCACAGAGTTTATCAGATCAACTCTGATCAACATTTCTCAATTTTTTTTCATTGCAGGAGGTGTTTCTGTTTTCAAAGNCAAAGTTTTTTGTTTTTTTTTTTTTTTCTGAGCAGTGAGCATCCGAGGTGCACTGAAATAAAATACAGAAAAGACAGTTGCAATGTTATACTAACTCACTCACTGTCATTAATTAAAGTCCAGTGTAAGTGGAAATTTTGTCAGTCCAATTAACTAAAGCAGGGACTATAAAATGATCATATTTGATTTGTTCCTCCTCCTTCTTCCTTTCCATCAGCTATTTAACAGCAGACAGCAGGTAAAAGTGAACACACACTGTTGTCTCCACTGTTTTTCCAAAACATGCTGGAGGCTGTTGAATGTGCTCTGAAGTGTTAATGCTGAACGTGGCTTGTTAAACGAATAAGCCCAGCTGGCTGGGGGTGCCTCCTCCTTGCTTCCCTTGATCTTGCACGGTTCCCCAAGTGCTGAGCACAGGGGAAGATCAGCCCCTGTTAGTAAGTGCGAGCGACTGCTAACTCGGAGGGATCTCATCAGCACTCCCACGCTGGCACTGGGATTCTGGCTGCAGAAGAAAAGCAGTTGTCGCCATGGACACCAAAACAGGGAGGACTAATCAGAAAATATCGATAGGGTAAAATGTTAGCGACTGAAAACTAAACCGGCATGTGATCTTTAAAGGAGAGCTGTGAATCATCTCTTAGTTGTGATAGGTGAGATGATCTCTGACTGCAGGGAAGCTTTGGCTTTGGGGAAATCCAAGGGGTAATTTGCATCTTTCATTATTATTAATAGCAGTGTTACAGCACTGGAGCAACATCCCAGTGAGTTTAGATGCTGGATAAACAGAAGACAGAAACGCTGTCATGGTCCGAGGAGTTTGCTGGCTGAGTAGCAGGCAGGAACGAGGAGAGGTGGGAAGACGGAGCTGAGACCCAGGATATCTCAGATGCCAGAGTGCCAAGCCCTGACGCACTCAGCGCCAAGGCTGAAGCTCAGGCAAGGGCATGTCCACTGACCCTGGGAGCAGTGTCAGGTTAGGTACAGACCTTCTAGTGACAGGGAAGGTTGCTGCTTTAGGTCCTGCCTTGACTAGTCCATGCTTGCAGTACTTGCTGCAGTGTAACACAGCCCTGATGTCCCCTGGGAGTTAAAACACATGACAAGATCTTCCCTAACCACCACCATGGGACAGCTGTGATTTGGAAAGGTACTTAATACAGTCTGATCTCCCAAAAACTGACAAAGACCTTACAAGTTAGCCCATTTATCGTTCCAGAGGGGAATTTTCTCATCAGTTTTCAAATCAGAATCTCCTCAAATCCCAGAGCTAATCAGACACTGATTTACGGCTTCGTTTTGCTATATAATTTGCAAAAATATCTGCACAGGCTTGGCTGCAATAGCAGCGCCTTTACATTCTGTAGTTCTCTGAATGTATCTGATTACATTAGTCAGAGTGTGGAAGTAGTTGGCAAATGCAAAGGACAACTTTAATAGACCCAAGTTTACTGCTTAAAGGAACTGTAGTAGGAGAAAAGGAATACAAGTAATTCACCAGCTAGTGCAATTTTTGATTGTATGTACGCCAGGCATAAATAGGTACTTTGCAAACACACTTTAATGTGTTTCTGCGTCTCTTGGAATATTTAAATGGTCTTAATTTTTTAAAATCATACCTTATCTGTGTCACACCGAGATCTGTCTCTTTAGCATTCAAGAAAAGTGCCCCAGAATGGGCTTTCCTGTGGCATTAGCTGTGATGGAGCAGAGGCAGGATCTGAAATATTAGAAGAAAGAAAGATTAGAAGGCCTTCTCTTGTCACGAAAGACAGGGGAACTTCGAGGGGTCTCTTTATCAATGCCATCAACTGCAGGTACAGTTTGATGCTCTCTCAATGTATCAGGAATGAGTGACGGGCAAGGAGCTGATTCCTATGGTAGAGATCAAGATTTAGATCAGGTCTCCAAGACTCCCTGCTAGGAAATCTCATTAGAACAACACATTGAGACGATTTATTGCCAAGGAGAAAAGCAAGAAAAGTGTTTTTGTGGTAACAGGGCAGCTCCTTTTCAGAAACTTCCAGGATGAAGATGGACCTTCTTGAACTTAAAAAAAGGAGGAAAAAAAAGAAAAGAAAAAAAAAAGATTATTTGTTTGAGCTTTTTAGGAAAGTAATTGTCTGTCTTCCAATTCCAGATGAGGTCTCCTCAAATGATGCAAATGGTGCAAATGATGGTTTATGCCCTTCCTCTTCTCACACCCTCCCCATACCTCTCAGCTGGGGTGACCACCACCCTGTGCTCATGGAGGTGATTTTTTTCCCTGTAATGACTAAAACGCTGTTACACATTCACTCTGCCAATCTTACTGTGGAGCACTGTCACTGTGAGAAGGGGAGAAATGGGTAACAAGGCAGATAGCAGGGGAGAGGGAGGGAACACAAGCCACCACAAACATTTGCCGGACCCTGTGAGATAACTGCCCGCTTAGAGAACCAGCCTGACAGGCTCGCAAGACACAGCAAATCCAAAGTATTTTATTTTCCCTACTATACTGTTTTAATAACTTGCCAGTGCTCATTACCACATTGTTAAAAAAGCGTGACAGACAGAATGTTTATTTATGGTTAGACAGTTGTGCTAGGATTTCAAGTCGTTATTAATGGTGTTAGCTCCAGTTCTGATGTAGACATTTTGGTCATTTAATCATATTGAAAAAGATTTTTTCCCCTTTACTTTAATTTCAGGGGATTTTCAGATCTCTTCTGCAGATATATAATGTATGTATTAAAACAATGGTGGTCATTCTCCCTGCCAGGCACACTCAGAAATGACCCTTAAACTGCTTTATGATTGTTGCATTATTATTGCTGGATGTTATGATGATTATTTTTTTTTAAAGCACTAAAGCAGTGAGTAGGAAGTTAGTTTGCACTATATTATAATTAACGCAGAATAAATCTGACTGTAATCAGGATGTTTTGATTGCAGTCTAGTGGGATCTCTGGATGTCCTTTTTAGCCATGACATCATGCAAACTTGATTTTGACACCATTAGAAGTGAGGAATCGAGACGGGAACTGAGGATGTTGGAAGTACTCATGTACAACTAAGCCTAGAAGACAAGGCTGGTCCATTCCTGCTCACTGTTAGAGATCAAGTATCTGAGGAGACAGTTTAAGGGACGTAGTTCCAGATTCTGATACATAGTTATTGAATTTACATTCAGGACCATGATGAATTTTCCCTATCAGCATTTCCAACAAAAAATTCTAAGAGACATCAGGGTCAGAAAACTTTAAAGATTATGTAGAATGAGCCAGACCATCCTTTGTTGCCTTAAAATCTGCAAACTGTCTCCTCTCGTAAAGCGAGATAGCTTTGGGATATTTCTCATAATCCTTGTCATCGGTTCTTAACTGTTGCAAAGGAACGAAGGGTCCAAATTATCAGCAAAACTGTTTTTAAAGAGTCTTAGTTTTGACATAAAAAAGGCAGGCTAATTAATCAGTGCAATGACAAGAAAAGATATGGTTGAGTTTTCATAGAAAAATATATCTGAGCATAAATCCAGACTGTTTATTCAGGCCTTGTCTTCAATAATCTCTCCTCTCTCATCCTAAAAATGTCAGCAGGTTCTCCAATTCTTTGTTCCCAAAGCCTTTCAAAGGACTTTTCCCCTGACAGCCAACAAACATGCCGATGAAACACTAACTCTGCTTGCTCATTTACAACAAGTACCCTTGGCAGCTTAATGCACGTACACATGTTCGCTGAGTGCATCAAACAGCAAGATTTGGGATGTTGGACAAATCTGCATTGTTGGCACAGATTTGTTCCTGATGGATAACACAACAGCATTTGAATAATTTTCAATACAAAGCATTTCCTAGCAGACTAAAAATTGTTCCATATAACAGTCATGGCAGGTGCCCCGACTACTCAAACACAGCAGAGTTTAGCTCAGCCTAGTTATTTGCATTTTCCCATATGCACCGTGTTCGGTTTTTCAGTCAAATCCTGGCTGGTGGTCTGATGGAAATGAAGTGGACAGAAGGTAAGCAGTACTTCCTTTCTGATGAAATATTGAGACAAGTATACCACAACTTTCCTCAGCGATAAGAAGAAAATAGTTGTATGTGGTATTTAGGAGAGAAATGGCAGGTGGAACATAGAGAATGGCTCATTCCTTCTCAAGGTGGTGTTTCCTTCTCAAAGCGTTGCTGAGCTCCAGTAATTCAGTCTCCCCTTGTATCATAGGTTTAATATTATGAGCTATAAAGTGGAGATCCATGAGTAGCTCCCCGTGCACCTCTGCTGCTCCAGCAATGCCTGAGAGTGGTACAAGCATAGAGTGGGGAGGTGCAGCCATACGTTGAGCGTACTTTGTCAGTATTGATGAGCCAGCGGCCCCCCAACCTGCTAACTGAAAGCAAATTAGCAAGCTAGCCAATCCCCGTGGCATGAAAGTCACCGGTATCTGTAGCAAACCCTGACAATTTCTGTTATTACTTTTCTGCTATCTGAAGAAAGGCATTTTCCACAGGGTCAGAAAGAAGGATATTTCACGTATAGCCTTCATCAATGACTTTAATTCCTTGGTGATTTTTGTTTAGCCTTTGAAAGCAAAGGACAGCTGTGCTGACAGGGAATTCTTCCTTTTTATTGTGGCATTGGAGGATAAATGAGATATGACAGAACATCTTCAGGTTGCCTTTGGCATAGTTTTGTGTTAAATGCTGCTTTAAATTGAAGGTTTTCTGCATGGCAGTGGCAGGACACACCAGGTCTACTCTCCTTTTCTGTGTAGAGAATTTTCTTTTTTTCCAATTTGGGTTGAATTTATTTCTAGGAGTCTTCTGTCCTATTTTATGTGGAACTACTAAGCTAAATAAATAGGATTTAGATGATTAGAATCCCTAGGTGCACATTTGAAGCATCTCACAAAGCCATTAAGGATGCATAAGAGCTTATTTGGGTTCTGATGAGGTCCTTATGCTATACCCTACATAGCTTTGATAGCTTTGCTTCAGTGTCAGCACTCAGATGTGTGTGCTCATGCTCCTTGACCAAAGGCCATGCGAGCCGAATCCACCTCTACTGTCCTGGACTCTAGACAAGTTTGCTTATTAGGGGAAATGCTTGGTGCCCCATGCCTACAGGAAAATGGGGAATTTGGCCTTCAAACCCCCTCTTATCAGACACAGCATCACAGTACAGAAAACTCTCCATAATGCTATTATTTTGCATGCTTGATAACCTTGACATCTATATTTTTTTCATGTGGCGTCATTGTGATAAGTATTAAAAATGCTGTACAAAACCCACATCATTTAAACAAAGCTTCTGGAGTACAATGCCTCTATTTAAAATCAAAGACAGGCATTGAGGCCAGAGCTAAGAGAAAGAGCTGCAACTTCATGGCAATTAACAAAGACAATTACATTCTCATAATGAAGAGATTATTATTTTTTTAAAAAACTCTGTGGTTCTAATTTTAATTAGGCAGTCATACATACGCATGTCTTGCAGGACACTGAATTGAATTTAACACTTGCAGTAACCTTTTTTGAATGCTCATGCCCAAAAATGTGTAAAATCCTGTCCCCAAATAACGACAGAATTAATTTTCTTTGTCTGATTCAGTGACTTCTTTGTTGTGCAACAGACCCAGAATTCAAGGCTGAAACCAGAACCTTTTAAGAAAAAAAAAAGAGTTTCTGATTCAACCCTGTGTTGAAGAATCTGCTTGCATTTGGGACTTGCGTAGCCCTTTTAGATTTCATTCACATGTTCAAGAGCTGCTCTGAATGAGAGATTTATGTAGGGTGTTTGTGGAGGTTGCTTTCTCGGGAGTCACATCACAGTTTCATAGGGGGAACGGCACAGGAAAAGGACATTATAGTCACTGTTAACTCATTATCCACTTGTTTGAAAATATTATTTTAAATTAAATTTAACTTTTAAAATTTGATTTAGATACAGTGCATCAAAAAAGGAAAACTCTGGAGTACGGCTTTTCCAGGAAAGGAGATCCTGCAGCTGCCTTGTGACCTCTTTATATACCCCTGACCTACACAGACGATAAACCCCTACAGGGGAATACAACTCCTCCTCCTCCAGGCTCCATGGTCTTATGGCAAGTTTAAGCACCAGTTTGGTCTTGGAGCATCCCATCTGGCAGTAGCTATGTGCCTGGGCATATTCTTAGCCCAGCTTTCTTGGTGACAGTATTCAAACTGATAGCAATCGCAGTATGTTTCTGCAGACATCACTGCGTAGCAAGGAACCCCTGGAGAATCCCCAGGGAAAGGCTTTGGGTTAACAGGAGGAGGAAGAAAGAGAGGTCTCCTGGCTGAAAAGCATGTGTCTCTGTCATTCCTCCTGCTTATTTATCCAAGGCCAGGGTCATTCAAGGTCTTCAAGGTCCCTTCCAACCTAAACCGTTCTATGATTCTATGATTCACTGGGCCAACTCTGTTCCTCACAGCTCCAGGCTGCTGGAGAGAGAAATGAATGACAGCTGGTTTTATAATCAGCCGCCAGAGCTGCTACATGGGCTGTGGCGTGAGAGAAGCCATGAGACTAATGAACGTTCAATGGCAGGCAGCCTTGTGAAATCCTCGTCAACCTCCTCAAGTTGTCCCAGAAATGGGACAAGTTTCATTGAGCATTGCTCACATTAACAGACACCTAGAAGGGACTATACTCCAAATGAGTAGGGAGATGGACAAACTGACTAGCTTAAGTAAAAATGTGTATCAGCCATAAGTTATGCCATACAGGATTTATAGCTCCGATCTCAATCACACTAGCATGTTAGCTTGCCTGTCATGCCTCCATGTGGTGATGATGTCTTCACCACATCCCTTGGGAAGCATGCCGAGTGCCCAGCTGCTCCTTCTCTTTATGGTATTTTCATCATATCTCACCTAGAAGGTCCTTTATTTTCCTAGTATTGTTCTTTGCCAGGTGCTGACTCTGCGCAGAGGTTTGCTAATTGTAATTCAAATTATTCATTGCAGTTCAGACGAAGGCAACAAATTAATCCATTAGAATGTGAAAGATCAAAGTATCTCATCCCTTGTTCGATCTGCAAGGAAAGCAGCAACCCAGACGTCTCTCAGAGCATGAGTAAAAGGCAGCAGAAGCAGCTGATTGAAAATTGGAATTTTCCTGCTGCAGGAAGCACCAATATTTTCTCCCTTGTTTGTACTTGGGCGAAGGATAAAAATGGAAAATGTCAAAGGACTGGCATTAAAAAGACCTTTTTGACAATACCACACAGAACACTTTCCATACTAGTCAATTCAATTGTTTGTGAGGGTTTCCTTCTAGAATCGATACTCTGCACCTTATTCCCACTCATTCGTGCCTTGAACTCTTGGTTTTCTTTGAACGGATGCATCAGCCCAGTACTGCCATGGTGCATTACGTCTTAAAAGAGAAGCACATGATATCCACGCTGAAATTCATGTGAGGTATCTGATGGACTCAGGATCAGCCCCAGTGCCCCATCTCTGATTGTTTTGCTTCAACTTCCCCAACCAAAAATGAAAAATTCAGCATTTCCTCTAGAAAAATGTTGAAACTTTGAAAATGGAGCAAAGCCACATTTTCTCTCAGCCTTTTTTCTCCTGAAATGCAAATCCATCTTGACACACAATCCCCATCCACTTCTAAGTACAGGACCGAGAGCTCTGGAAAACAAGTCCCTCGGTTTTTAAGCAGAGCGTTAATGGCCATAGGAGAGGAAAAAATTCCTCCATAATACTTCAGGCCCTTGACTTGAGAAAGCCGACTTATACGCTGACTATGACAGGAGTCTCAGGTGACTCGTAGCAGGGCTGTAGATGCCTGTATTGGAGATATGTAGTTAGAAGAATTTGTCCTCAATCCTGCCGAGCATGCTAACGAGAGGATAACCAGGTAACACTACTTTTGGGGGTGGGCGCGGAGTGGTTAACAGCTTGAGTGAAGACCTGTACACCAATCCCTTGACTTCCTATAAAGGGTTATATTACTGCACCTAAATAATGTAGGAATAAACTTCCATATCCTTGAGACCTCAAAGAATGTGCACAGGGACCACCCTTGTAACTGCTCAGTTGTACGTGCCCAGGCAGTGGTACCAGTTAAGGGGTGCCAGTAAGTGGTGGCAGGAATACAAGCTTCTGGGAGCACACTGGTGTTGACAAAACCCTTGCAGCAGCCCAGTAAAATGCTGGTTTATTAGAATAAAACAAGCCATTTAGCAGTGTGAGCCATTTTAGCATGGGCCACTGAAGCCCACAGCTACTAGTGGCCGCTGATAAATGTCTACTTGCATGTGAGAAGTAGGAGGGCAAGAAGGAAGTGGCTTTTGACAATATATTAAATTCAGTTTGTAGCAAGGCTGATGGTTTAACACCGCATGTGACGATGATCTATCCGTGGACCAGCAGCTGGTTTGCTCTTAGCCTCTGAACTGAGTGCAGCTGGCCTCAGAAAACCTTCTGACAGGCAATAACCATTTCCTGGCAGATCAGAGAGTGGATAAGAGTTAGAGTAACATATTTATTCCTTCTGTTTGCTTTCACTCACTTTAATAAAAGTGTAGCAATATTGTGGCTTTCAGTAATACAAGGGACTAATGCACGTGACAGTACCTGTCATTGAGGACTTTTACCACTACTGATCATAACATCTAAGCTACTTCCATAGAAAATCAAGAGAAACGTCTCCTGAACTAGCTTCCATCATCTACCTTTCCTCAAATCAGTTTAGCTCTTTGTCTCCAACAAAAGACTAATTTCACTCTGCCAGGCTGTTCTGGGCCAAGGACAAGTCACTCTGGCTGAGGGCAGGCAGGAGAAATGACAAAAACCTGAAAGGCTGAAATTGTGCTTCAGGAGAAAACAAAATAAAGGAGTGCATGCAATAATGCCAGTGTGAAGAAGTTAGATTGGCCTTTCCTTTTATTTATCCTTTGTGCTGCCAGATGGAGTAGGAAGGCACACCACCTGAAGGATCATGAGGAGATTCAAAACTATGTTAGGCAAGTGCCTTTCAGTTACCTTTTGCTCTGAGGGTTGAGGTGTTTAAAGGCAAACATTGAAAAAACAGAGAAAACCCAACAGAACAAAAGGGATGAACATCTATATGACTCTTGCGATCATTCAGATCTACACAGACAGGCACTGGTACTTTTACAGGGATACCCATTCTTGTGCTTCCACTTAAATCCCACTCTGTCTGGTGATACACAAGCTTCATATACACCAGATATTTCTTAGTCCACCATTTTAATCCACTCATACACCTACCCCATTTTTTTGTCCCTACCATTACAGCCATGGTACCAAAGCTGTGGCCTTACCATGATCATCACCTCCCTGAAAACCTTTGGAAAGCTTTGCCTTCAATGATTTCTCAGCCATAAATTCCCAGTAACGGGAATGAACAACTGATAAAGTGCATTTTTCTCATGGCCAACATTCAGACTGTTGTTACGGCGCTGAACTTTCTTCCTGGTTGGCAGCTATCTCTGGGATGGAAACTTGCTTTGGTCGTGATTTTGTGGCTGCAACGTGCTAGAAATGAGATAGGCTCTGAGAGAGACACTGTACACGTGTGCCCAGCTGGAGACCCCTAAATGACAATCTGTTTGTCTGTCTGACTTACTGCCATCTATGAGGCTCTTTCTCCCAGGAATGCCAATCATCACAACACCCGGCTGCCAAAGCTAATGTTTTACTCTTTTCCTGCAGTTGTGACCAGAGAATAGGTCATGTACTCTGACCTTGGAGGGCCCATGAGGACAGATGGACTCACAGTAAGCTGCTGACTGTCCTTACCCCTGTGGTAACTCAATGCCTTTCCCTGCTTTTCCTCTATATTTCTTAAAATAAGACTTAGACTCTACAGAGCAACAGGGATACCTCTGGGCTTATTTTCAGTGTCACCAAAAGTGATTGGTGTTCTTGGACAATGATTTTCTTTGCTCTGAGGATAAGCCCAAGACACTGGAAGTGAGAAGGACTGGAGATAGGGATGTTATACCCTTGGGAGCCTATCTGCCCTCCGTCACCATCACAGCTACACCCTGCTCCAACCTGGAATTGCTCAGCAGGCTGTTTACTGATGCCAGGCTTGCTGGGACAGGTTGCCTGATGCCTTTTAGCCAGGGATAGCGGCAGGGGCGCAGGAGGGAAGAAAGGAGGTTGCCTGCTTCTTTGCCCTGGAAAAACCCACACTTCAGAAGCCATAAGGGAACGTACATCTCTGCCTGGCTGACTCATCTGTCAGCCCGGTAAACCAGCTTGACAGCTTGCTGCTCATGCCTGTGTGCAGGCACGGTCACCAGATCAAGGCACAGAGGGTATACGTTTAACGCAGGGAACTCCCAATTTGCTTACTGCTTCTTTCAACAGAGCATCTCCAAAGAGCTGCAATGTTTTTCTTGCCTCTCTGGATTTACTTGGAAGTCATCTTCTGCTGGTAAAGGACATGGCAAAATGAATGCACCGATGGCGCAGGCAACTGCAGACCTGCACCTTGGATGACTGGGGTGATGACTGAGAACTTGACAGTGGAGGAGAGAAAGAACAGGACCTAAGGGCCAAATACTTATCCCAGTTGCACCAGTACAAATCTATTGTTGTTCCTGAGGTGTCAAAGGCTGTGCAATACATTTGTCAGAGAGCAAGTCAAGTGGACTGAAAGCTGCTGATCTAGCAGTGCCGAGACTGCACACCCAGTGCGCAAAACAGCTTGCAAGTGCGAGAGCAGCAGAGAAGTGCCTGTTCTCTGCATCTCAGGGGGGATGAGAGAGGATCTGGGTCCTCAGCACCCACAGGATGGGAACTGGCAGAAAGCAAAGGTGACACTGTACTGTTAGCCGTTTTATAAAACATAGGCAAGGCCTCCTGAAGTGCGTTACCCTAATACACCAAAGGTAATTGCATGCTAACTCATTTTGTCTAGCCAGACTTTTGTTTAGTCTGTGTGTGACATATTGATCATGTAATTTCATCAGCCAACTAACCAGCTGGGGAGGGGAGAAAGAATAATAAAGTACCGCATTTTTCTGCCTGAGGGAAAGACAATTCTGTGACAAACCCTGTCTCTAAGAGATGTTAATTACAGCGTTCCCCCTGGGGAAGACTCCTGCTGTGGCCAAGCTTGTCAGGTGCTTCAAATTAGTCTCTTCTTATTCTCCCTGTCCATCATGCCAGTCTTTACCAGGTATTTAACTGGCTCCCCTGCCAAGTGAGAGGTGTCTCTCACACCAAGTCCAGTGTTTCCTATCATCAAGGACCCTTGGACTGGAGATCACTGGAGCTAATTTTCCTTGGTTTTAGCTCAGCGGATTGACCGTCCAAAGAATGGCAATGAGTTGAGAAGCCTCAACTTCCCTGCTGTGGGTCCTTCAGCTCCTGCTGTTCTAGCACAGGATTTAAGGGGATTTAATTCCTGTAAAATTCTTAATGGGAGCACAATGTACCATCCTGATCATCTACCGGGGGCAGATGCAGGGGACGGGCACACCAAGCCTACAAACTTAGAACTGTGGATGAAGAGGAAACCCTAACTGTAGCGTGTATTTTGTGGGTGTTACTAGAATTTATCCACATTCCCGCATGCCTGGCAGCAGGACCCCTTCCATGCTTCTGGACAAGCGAGTTGGTCAAAGCCATGTTAGTGGCACTTACTTGAGCCCCCTGCATCTGCACGGGTGAATATAACTCAGCAAGCACCTACTTCCACATATAGACACTACTGTTCTTCAGGGACCTTTCTCGCACAACACTCAGCAACTCCTCATTTGGCATGCCCTTAACAGGGTTTAATCTCTTTTGTCGCCCTCTTTTAACAAAGCTTCATTAGATATCATCTTGAGCTGTTTTTTCTGGTGGAAATGTAGTGCCTATCCAACAGAGAAAACTTGCCGCAATGCAATTAGTTGAAAATTGCACATGCAATAAGTGTATAATTGAATTTTTATTAATACACTTCACTTGCATTCTTAATTTCTTTGCATAAAATTTTCAGCTGTATTTTTCTCTCCAAGAACTAGAGCAACTTTTTTCAAAGGCAGTTATTGTCACTCTTCTACTAGGAAAAGTTAAAACATAAAATTTCGCAACTATCTAATTAACTTTCTTTTGCTCTGTAGTTAAAAGGTAGTTAAACCCCTAAGCATTCATTCAACTTTAATGAGGATGGGAAAGTAATTGCATATGTATTTCTGTATAATTATGACTTAATTGCATTACCAATAGATTTATCTTTTGCTTATTTAGCCAAGCTCAGAAAATAGTGTATTAGGATGAGTTGATGTTTGGACTGTTTCAAAGAACAACACGATTAGAAACAGAGTAGTCTTGCACATGAGTACATATAAGAGGCATAAGTAACAGATTTTTTTATGGGTTTAGCATAGACTTTTCCTGAAGGCCAGCTTTAAATGCTTGTTATCAGCTGTGGAGGTGTTGAAACTCTTCAAAGATCAGCAGGAAGCCAAGATATAAATCATTCTAGTGTCCCTTTTTCTGACTGGTTTTGAAGATCTCAGACAGCTTTGAAAAAGGATCTTGATACTTAGTTGTCACTTCTAACACAATTCAGGGGTGAAGAAAGTCAATTTTGCCGGTCCAAGGAAAACTAGTTCATGTTTGAAGTAGCTGTGAGCTGTTGAAAATCTTCTTACTTTGCTTCTCCTGTGTCACTGTGGTCCCACGTTGCTGTTGAACACATGGATGTTCCCCAAGGCCTGGGAAGACAGTCTGTCGTCTTTAACATGCAAGTCCGAAAGTCAGGGAAATGGGAATTGTTGTGCTTTTCAAATGAATTTACAAACCACAATTATTTCAAGGTGAATAGAAGAAGCCATTTTAGAGTGATGTTTCAAGGGACAATAAAAGCTATTATCTGAGAAAATAAGGCTGTATCTATACTACTAAATTCAAGAGACTCACAGGAATAAGATTGATTGTTACTAAACTCATGGAACAGTCTCTGGAACAAATTTGTTCCATGTTAACTGATGCTCTCTACCTCTTGCATGCTCTTCTGGTAATGATATTGATATTTCCTAATGCTCTTCATTATAGTACCCAGCCTTCAGCTGCTTTGGAATGTGTCTGACTCTAAATTTCAGCAAGGATTTTTCATGCTGTATGTCTACCTCAACCTCACGTTTTTTTCTTTTCTTTCAGCAAGATCTGTACAGTATTTTTCCATCAAGAAACATAAAATAGTGTGTTTAGGCAATGTTAGAAAATACTTTACGAAGGCCAACACAAAATGAACTTCTGCTGGATCACATTTATCTTGTGAAATACTCAGACATCTGTGGATTAAAGTTCAGTGCAAACCAAGTGCCTTCTACTGTTGTACAAAACAATAAAAATAAAAAATATCGGAATGAAATGTTGATCTAAAATATATACCACTTATGCTAATAAATATATGCAACATGTATACTCAATATTCTTTCATATCACATTTTTATACTGGTTTCATTCTGGTCAGAAATGATACAGTTGCTTCCCAGAGATACACAATCCTTTGTGAATGGCTTTTCCATTCTCCTCACAGCTTAAATATCCATAACTTTTTCTGGAAAAGGCTCTCCTTGCTCAGAACTGTTTCCATTTCTAACCTCAGGGAAATAATAATAATGAAAAAAGAAAGCTGAAAACATTAGCTGCAATCTATCTTTTTATTGCCGTGGCTATGGAAAATTTAGATTTTCATTAAAAACCCCAAATATTTCTCAATAGCTGTCACCACAGAAGACCAACTCTGAAAAGCATTTAAATGCATAATTGTCATTGATTTTTAGTATGACATAGATAAATTCTTCTTTTGGATCTATGCCTGATTATTTGGGCCTTGAGAAAGGGTCACCTCTGAGTTCATTACAACAGAATCCTGCCTAATATTTCTTGGGAGAAGCAATACATTAAAAAGCCAGGAATGTGTGGGAAGGTCACCCATGCTCAGTGCGCATACCTAAGCTCTGTAACTGTTGCTCTGCTCAAAAAGGGACTGGAGGTCCAGGATAGAGGAAGATGAAATCAGTGTGTGCTGGAATTAGTCTGAAGAAGCTGGAAAAGAAGATCTGGAAGGAGAGAGGCCAGGGGGGGCGACAGTGGTTTATACCACGCTGAGAAAGACCAGTCATGAATATGGTACCCGCTGTTCAAGGGGCTATATAAACCAACCCCAATGCTGCAGCTGTTCCTGGAAAGAGGAGGAAGCTGTGATGGGGATATGATTAAGATGGCCAGTGTCTGCTGGCTGCAATGGTGGGGGTCCAGCCCACAAGTTCTGATGATTGGAGTTACAGATCATAGTTATGGACCCTGTTTCTCCAGACTGCTGCCATATCTGCTGTGCCCTGGTAGAAAATGAGCCAGAATAAGGAGGGGTCTCAGGGTGCTGCGGTTGTAACCCCCAACACCAGCCTGGGGAGACCTGCAGAGCTTGTGAGTCACCGCCCTGCGGAGCCAGGGTTACAGTGAGCATTGGTCACGGCACTGACAGTGTCCATACCGCCACTGGAAATGGAAGTCTGTCCCCTTGGTTCTCAGCCACGCGTTCCCGGACTCTGTACGTGCCACATCCACGTGTGCCCCACAGCAGGGATGGGCTGGGAACAAACACCCAGGCGGAAGGAGAAGTCCGGGCAGCTTTTTTTGGCAGCAATCCTGTCTCAAAACCACTCCAAGAGTCATAAAACAATGGTGTAGCAGGGCATTAGCTGTGAGTGGAAATCACTGGCCTGGCCAAGAACCCCCTCAGAGATGGAGAGAGATTGAGTATACATGGGGAGAGGAGGCCAGTGCCTGATGAGGGGGTAATGAAGTGCAACAGAGTTGTTATGAAGTGGTTATTGATCATGTTTACTCCCTTCCTTTCTCTCCCACTTGACTAAAGCCATATCAGGGCTGAAATCATCAAGCTTGTAGGGGAGACACCGTGGCCTGCCTTTTAGTGAACACCCAGGGGACAGTGCCCGGCCACCAAGCTCTACAAATGCATCGGGTGTACATCCCTGAGCAGAACCCTCCTCACTGCTGTGGAGAATTTCTAACTCAGGGAGAGTGCTTTCTTTGGTCCTTGAGCCTGGCACACTGTATGTGTTGACAAGGACCAATCAATACATAAAAACTTTTGCAAAGAGCCTGGCTTTCAGAGCCTCTGCAAATCAGTGCCTGTCTCCAGGTGGCCTGGGTCCAAGCTATGCTAGCTTCTGCACATGGAGCGAGTGTTCCAGACTGGCCAGGCAGAGAAAGGACAGCTCTTCTGGTGAATAACAACAGGCATGACACCAGTGTCTGGAGAGATGCACTTGCACTGTTTTGTCTGTTAAGAGGTCTAGTTTTCACTGTTGCTATCTATTTCACAGGCAAACGCATTTCCCTTGTAAATAGGGTATCTCTTTAGATGGAGACTGACATTCAGATTGCCTTCAGATTTTTTGTCTAAATCCCAGCCATAGCAGACTTTTGGCATCTGAGTTTAGGGTAACTCATTTTATCTGCTCTTATTCACTGGATAGCTCCCGGCAATACTTGAAACTAAACAGATGTCTCCATTTTGAATCACAAAGGTGACTGTTTCCTCTTTATCCCACAGTAGATTCTTGGCCTGTAGACTTCACAGAGCATCCCAAGAAACTCATGCCCGCATCTTTGCTTTTTTATTATTCATTGAACCACAGCAGCAATCAAATGGTTTTATCAAAGAGAAGGCAGCAGAATTTTCAGAAGAAAATGGCCATAATGCTATGAATTCTGAAATAAGAGCTTTGCAAATATTTGTTCAAATGGCCCGTTCAGTTTTTTGTTTGTATGTCTCAAAATTCTGTTGCCTTTCAGGTGGAATCTGCATCTTTGCACTGTTTCTTTCTGTACGCAGTTTACCGTGCCAGACTGCTATGGTAAACCTCTCTAAATGAAGAATTCACTCAGTTCCTTGCTTGGGGCAAGGCATTCTGCTTTCCTGCATTTTCATTGTGACCCTCTCAGAAGGGTCTCTAAGCAAGAACTAAAGCTGCATGGTCTCAAGGAACGCAATATTGTTTGTAACCAGGGTAACCTGGTGGCTCATGCCCCAGACTAAAATCTATTCCTTAAACTGTAGGTCTATGATAGGAAAGTGTGCTCAAGTATCAGAAGTTGAAGTATTAGAAACCATCTTACCCAGCGTTTTTGCCTAAGGTAAAAAAGGAGACTCAACTTGACCTGTCAGCTTCTTTCTGATCTTTACCATGGCTCTGCACTCCTAGAGATCAAATTGCTACCTGCAAGCTCTGGGTTTTACCCATTCAATTAAAGTAGGTAACCCAGTCTACCAATCTGCCCCAGCACAGGTGCCCCCAGGTCACTTTGTGTTCGTTCATGCTCTGCTGACTACAATGGGGAGCAGAGTTGTATCATCAAAGTCAACATCTGCATTTGGTGAAATGCAGGACACCCAAACCCCATTTAATACATCTCCAGCAACTACAGAAAGGCTTCTGCATCTGGGCTGGTTCCCAAGGCTCTGTAGGTTCAATCCCATCCTTTAACCTTTCTGCATAGTCAGGGGAAGGCAACAGGCAGCTCCAGAAGAAAATTAATCCCACCTATCTTAGGTGCCTTCAGAAAGAGAGATGTATTTCCTATTTCCTTCTCCCACAAAAACTATAA
>RSEF01000027.1:1255577-1274747 GCA_003993805.1 Himantopus leucocephalus | reverse complement strand
GGGGGGGGGGGGGAAGTTGTGCAGATTTTCTTGGGAGAATAAATGTAAAGTTCTTCTATTTGCTTTCCAGTTGTCAGTCCTTCTCAGCACATTTGTGTGATATTTTCCTACTTCCTTTGCAATACAAAGCTACAAATACCCTTCTAAGTGCAAACTGAGATTCTCACAGTTACATGATTCCAAGAGCTGTGGCTGAAAAAAAAACCCCACTCTAAACATCATGATTCTTATTTAAAAAGTGAAAAGTGCTAGAGACATCAAGTCAACACAACTGAAATGCGAATACTGCTTTGCAAACTATTTATAGAGTGAAGAAAGGAAAGAGAAAATAAAGCTGAATCCCAAATGCTTTTAAAGAAAGGTGCAGTTTGCACTTGGATTAGTCCTGAGGAAAATAATGAAGAAATAAGCTATATTTGAGAAAAAAAATTCCCTGTGACGAATCATGTAACTTGGCTCTTAAAACGTGAAATTCATCAGCATGCTGAGAGCCAACACAAGGCCTATGTATCACAGAGTCTTCACACTGGGGGTGTTGGAGATCACACAGCTCTTGAGACAGATCCCCAGAGGAGACGAATTTCACTCTCACTGAGCAGATGACTCCTGGCATCCTTTCGTTTGTGAAATTTAACAATTTTTCTGATTATGGTTATCAGCCACCTATTTTTGCTGAAAATGGATACTGAAGTGTGACAGCAGTTATCAGCCCAGCTGAATAGCTGTTCACTCCCAGCTCTCTATAAATACCGAATTTCTGAAATAATCTCGAGCACATGTTGGTTAAAAATTCAAGGGCAGATGAATTATGAATATCAATGGACACTCCTGCATTAAAATTTAATACTAGCAAAGGAAAATGGAAACAAGACGTTTTCCAGGATTCTGCAGAACAATTACAAGCACTATTATTTCTCTCTAGAACAGGCTTCCTCCACTGAGGTCTTCAGGGATTTCACTGAGCACTCCTACAAACATGCAAGTGAAAGCAGACATCTCCGTAGATAAAGGTGCAGAGTGCTTGGGGCAAAGCCATCTTTTCTTTATGAACTTCCTAACTGTGTGGAGTGAGTCAGTTTTAGAGAATTACATATTTTAAAGCTGGAAATGAGCATTAGAGGAATGCTGAATAACACAGGTCAGCAAATGCCATTCCATTGCTCTCCTCTTCTAGGGCACAGAGCCTTTAGAAAGACATTTAATCTTGATTTCAAGACTTCATACAGTAATAGGCTCTAAGGCTAAGAAGGACTGGCTGATACTGGCTCTGACAATCAGTGCTCTAGTTTAAACAGGAATTAGTTAAAGGAATTCCTTTGCCATGGGGAAATACCTATGGGTCCACACAGCAGTGTAAGTTCCCATATAACTTGACAAAAGGCTTGCTGTCCTTAATAGATTTCTGAGGCTGTCTTTGGAGGTAGTTGCAGGTTCCCAGGAGTCTCCTGGGAATTGGGGCATCTTTATAAAAAGTAAAGCCCTAAGCAAATGCGTCGCTAAGGGGCGTTCTGATCCCCGGCAGTGAGAGGGAATGAGTCAAATTTTGGGATTAAACATAGTAAAATGTTAAAGTGGAGATATAGTCACTTCAGCTGATTATGCAAAAGCATAAGTTAAGATTATGACAGGAGACAGCTTAATTCCCTTTTCAGTTCCTCTCTGCTGCCTGGCAGAGCAGTGGGAAGTCAGGTATTTCAACGTTACAGCTCGCTTGGAGAATTACTTTTTTCCACTTACTGTCTTTTCTTCCTGCTCCTCTTCGCTGAAGCAGTTTGATTCTAGTTGCCACTCAGAAGTGTTAGTAGTTTTAGCTGTGGATCCTAAGGAGTCTGAATGCGCCTCAATGACATTAGCAGTTGTTTAGCAGAGTAGATCAAAGGAATGGCAGTAGCTGATTGAGGCTTATTTGAATAAGAATACAGAAATCTCCTATTTACAATAGATATGCCTATTCCTTGTCTTCACTTTATTATAGCCCCCTGATGGCTGCAGCTGGCTGTACCCAGTCACACCGAGGTGATCTGGGATGGGACGTACAGGGTGAGCGTAAGAGTAATTACTTTCACGCACCAGGTCAGTTGGACACAGTTGATTATTTGTATTTGGATACAGTATATTTCACTATTTTCTTGGCCTATCATGTTTAGGCATCCTTCTGAAACACTCTCTCCATGCCCTGTGCCAGCCGTGACTTAGGTTCACAGGTGAGCGATATAAATCCTGCACATGGATAAGGTCAGGTTCTAAGAGCCTCATTAAGTACTTAATAGGTCCTCAGGCTGGGATTTGATGCATTAATTAAGAGAAATATGATCCTGCTGTCAGTTTATCCCTCACTTCCCTTCAAGATTTCCACCCTTGTTGCAATGGCAGCAGATCTTGTGAGATGGGCACTGAACCCCAAAAACGTTCAGCTCAGTACTAAGGTTATTTTTTTTTAATGTTCTGGACTGTTGTTTAGAAAGACTAGTTACGAAGTGGGAGCCAGAATTATGAATGGATTTAGTCCACCAAAAGAGGTAAGTAGGTGTCTGGAGTGGTGGTATTTGCAAAGACTGGAGCTAGACTCCTACTGCCTTCCCGTAAGAGCTAGATGTTTGTTCTGCTAAAGTATCACTGGGTAAAGCTAGTACAATTCTTTTTTTTTTTTTTCCTAGAACAGCAATGGGGTTTTGGGGCTTGTCAATGCGGCAAAGGGAAAACGCATCACACAGAAGAGTTTGATTTGGCTGAAGTCCTTGGGTAACCCTGAGCTCTGGCAGCACTGACGTGCTTCCTGCTTACCTGCCTCCGGCTCTTCAGCAGCCTGCCTTGCTGGGGCTGCCCAGTTCCGCAGCCTGCTGTGTCTGTGGAGCACCCAGAGCCAGGGATTCAAAGACAAATGAAGCTCTCAAGAGGCAGGGGAGTCTTTGCAGCATTTAAAAAAAAGACTGTAGCAGCACAAGTGCCCACTCATCTCGAAAGAAGGAATTCAGAATTGTGCTGTGCTGTGTCAAGGAGTAAGAGATGTGAGAGACTAACATTGCTCACGGCTGAGGCATGGCGTGAGCCAGGTATATATGCGGAAAAACAGGATTCTGGGCCCCATTAACTCAGTGACTCCTGCAGCATCCTCTCTATGTCAACAGGCTGATACAGAAATCCAAGGGGGGGAAAAAAGCCCCGCCTGAACTCAGCAGCAATTTGTTTTGCTAGCAAAATATTTTCAAGTGACTGTGGTTGCTAAATGACATAGATGGCGGGGGGGGGGAGTGGAAAATGAAGTATTTCAGCAATTATACACATGAAACCAGAGACTGGCTGGATATACTGCAACACAGTCCAGCTGCCTGACTGTGTAATTAAACTCCAACCTGTCTGGTTGAAATGCAGGAGGCATTTCTGCAGTGAGGTTAAATTAAGAGTTGGTGATGACAAGCAGACATTATGGAAATGTCAAAATTAGCATGTGCTGAATGAGAACGTTGGACGGCCCTAGCTACAGTCCAGAGTCTCAGAAGGAGCGAGGAAGGGAAATAGCCCTCTCACTGTAGCTACTCCTACCTGCCCTCTGCGGAGCAGTTACTCCACCACATGGACAACTTTTGCCAGAGGTGGTGCTTTTTGAAGAGTAGTAACATGAGAAGAGAAAGACCAAAAGGTGGGTCCTGGTCTGAATTGCCTTGTGATAGTGTCCTCCCTCCCCATTAGCTGATGGCGGAAGCAATGTCTCCTCAAAAAAAGGTAGGCCTTTAGTTAGAAAAGATGTTAAGAAAAGATGTTAAGTTAAGAAAAGATGAAGGTTCCCACACTCATTTCCAAAGCTCCCGGGTTCCCCCAAGGTAGAGAAGGCTCTTTTGTGTTCAGTCTCACTGCTTCCTAACCAGCTGTTGAGTTACCATTTTAATTTTCACCATGCCTATATTGGGCTTGAAACAAAATGAACAAAACAACTCACAACTAGAACAGGCATGGTATTTTGTAAACTTTAGATCTGGTCAGGGACTCCTTCCCAAAACTCTGGGTGGTTTATTGCTTGTACAAAATGCAGTTTTGTAGAAACTTTGTGGAAATGTTTCAGCCAAACTCTTTGGCTAAGGAAATGAGGAATGCACTTAGACTAATGCATAGCCTTTCTGATAGGAGGCACTGCTTCAGATCTCTTTGGACTTGAATGTGTCTTCAGCATGACAGGAATGCCTGTAAGCTCTTTATATGTTAACTAAGATGAGGAGGAAAGGAAGGACTGTTTGTGCTTGCTTGCTTGAGTTCTGCTTCACCTAGCAATGCTTCTGGAAATAGAGCTGTTATCTCCATTGCCTTGGCAGGGGCACCAACACAGACTTGTTCAAATGATATTAGGGAGCTGTAGAGACCACCATCATGAAGGCAGACCTCTCTTGAAGACCTCTGGTTGCAGTTATATGCAGTCAAACGGGGAGGCCCCACTTGTGATTTCTCTGTTTCTCCAAGTATGTCTCTTTAATGATGATACGGCCAAAATAAATTCAAAGGGAGAAAAAGTCCTCTACCTAAGAAAGTTAAAAGTTTGGCTGGCTCACAGAAATTGCAATGATTATCTGAAAATAAAGGAACAGGCTAAACTGTGTGCAGATGCATATATAGCCTTAATTCTGCATTGTATTACTTTGCTTGTTACCTGATACCATGGGCACAAGTTAAAGCAAAGGAAGCCAAACAGGCCTGTGGGAGAGAGATCATTAAGCATTGAGTGAACACGAGCTTGTGTCCCAAACACAAACTGCCGTGTTATCTCTGGGTTCTGCCACCTCTTGTGGTAAGGTGATGGGCAAGAGAAGATGCAGGAAGAATATGCCCTTTCCGTTTTGTCAGGAGGAGATACTCAACTAAGCTAATACAAATTCAAGACTGAAGTAGGAAAGGGATAAGCAAGGGATGCAGCTCATTTCCCTGATGAAGCACTAAAGGGATGACAGGGACTTCTTTTCTGTTACTTTCCACTGTTCTCCTTGAATCTGGATTAACATCATTAATTTCTTCACACAGCTACACTTCCCGCATGGGGCTAGAAAAGGAAGCATAGTTCTCCTCCTCCATGGTTCACTAGGGAGGGGCTGGGAAATTAATTCCTGCATGCTGCAAATTCTGAACCTCGCTGGAGGCAGGGAAGGAAAAAGGAGAGGGAGAGATTAGTCTTCTAGGGAGCCCAGCATGTGGATCTGCTTCTTGATATTATTAGGGAAGTCACCAAGCATTTCTTAATAAGATTTTTTAACAAACTAATCAGCAATATTGGATTTTCAAGGATTTCAGAGGGAATTCTTGCTAATTGAGGTGTCTTTTTCCATTAGCAGCTCCCAGCAGGAGCCTTGCACACAGGTGGAAAAGCATCACATATCTTGTAAAATCAATAGTGCAGCCAATTAAAAAAAAAGCACAATTAGTGTGGCTGATTCAAATTAGAATTGCAAATTCCTAATGGATCCAGATGTCAAGGCTAGGCAAAGATGTAGGAGTCCGGTGTGTTTAAATTCAGTGCAAAGATTGGCATGCTCTATGCAATGATGTGAATTCCCTTCCATTCCCCACAACAAAGCAGCCCCACGTTTCCTGACTCACTCATGCTCCTGTATTTCAGAACATTTTGAGAGGATTTAGCGACAGCCCAGTTCCCTGCACTGCTGATAATACAATTCTCTTTCACTCACAGATGAAGGGAATAGTCAAATGTGGTTTTGTGTTCTTCCTTGAGCCCAATAAAATATAACTTGTAACTGAAAATCTGGTCCCCTCAGCTCAGTGGTGTTTATACCAACCCTCTGAGCTTCAGTGACGCCATCCTTCCCTCCCCAAGCTGTACTTTGGTGTGTAGTAAGAAGATCAAACTTGATCTCTCTGGAGGGTAAGGCCTGTGGGCCAGGATTTCCTAAGTCAAAAAGAATGAAAACAGAGCAGGACCACATCCATTAGTGTTTGAACCCTTTGGGCCACAAGCTGTTGACTTGGCCACACTCTTTCATGCCTGGCCAGAAAATGCAAGTGCATTTGGAACATAAATTCAGGAAAGCTATGTTGGAAGAAATTAAATGAATCATAGAGAAGAGAACAGGGAGGGACATCAAGAGATGGTCTGCTGTGGTGCACAGTTACAAGAGGCAGGAAGAGAAATCTCCATTGCCTTTATGCAGTCGTACAAGGACCGTGTTTATGCTACAAGTCTCTTGTTGGCCTGACAAACCTTCCTTGCTGAGAAAGTAAGTCACCTTTTATATCGTGACTGTGAACAAACCATTCACGCTATTCCTCAGTTCAAATGATCAGCATTGCTACTTCTAATACTTCTTACATGTCTGGGCAACAATTACAGTTATATATATGGTCATGGTTGATTTTATCTGTATCATTCACTATGCATAAAACTTGTAGCACTTTGAAAATGGGCTCCAGTCTATACCACCTAACTAATGTTACCAGGGCTTTAACAAAAGTACTCTTAAATGTACAGTTCAGCCCTTTCAGGCATCATCAGTTGCTCTTGTGAGGACCTAGCACTAGTGCTGTGAGAGTTTGATTACAGGTTGAATGGCTCGGTGTTGAGCTTGGAGATCTTGCCCTGGATTTTCAAGCAATGTTTCGGGTGGCAGCAGGACCTAAGTGTCACTGCTGTGATTTTACAGCTGGTTAAAATTTGCCACTGTTACTACTTGTTGCTGTGGATGGGCTGCAAAGAAAGAGTCACAGAAGTAGAAAAGAAGTAGTTTTGTGGTGGTCACAGCCTGGTCACGTATTCTGAGAGTTTGGAAACACAAACAAAGTTGAAGCAACGTAAAGACACTGTGTCTCTTTATTCTACACATTTATACTATTTATTCTATACACCAAAGATGAGCCCTCAGTAAGGCTCAGTCATAAGATCCCTCTTTTCAATACTGCATTAATTATTGTTGTCAGAGGTGCCTGGAAAACACACTGACAGAATGTCTTTCTGTTAGAAAATACAGATTCATTTAAATCAAATCATTTCATGGGAACACATTAGTTTTTTCATAACCATTTGTTAAAGGAAAAATCAGTACCAATTATTCCAACTTTTATCTTTGACTTTACAGTATCAAAGTGTTCTGTTTAAACAGAGTAAAATGATTTCATGTTATTTGTATAGTTCTTGATTTGACTTTCACCCTGCGTATAATTACTTTAACTTTGGATTAATTTTGCAGCAAAATTATTTTGTTGTTATTTTTTTATTTTAACAGCACATTCTCAACTTTTCCATGGCCACATGACTCCAAAATCTGGAGTTTTCTGAAAAAGTTGCTCTTGGGAGGCTTTTGTTTGCTCGTGGGAGGGTACAGTTGCAGACTCTGGCTAGGCAGCCCTGCGGAGTGGCAAACGCAAGAAATGCAGCAGGTGTAGCTCTAAATCCCTCTTTCTCTCACTGGTAGCATTTAATCCCTTAGATTTGCAAGCAGGGCTCCTGCAAGAAGGGATGTTTTAGGCTGCTGGTCTGGAAATGACAGATAACCCAAAATCAGAGCATGGAGAATGAACAGAGCTAGGTACCAGACTTCCCATGCATGAATGAAGGGTGATGTAGCATTAAGGTGTTTTTCAGCTTCTACAAAATGACAATACACATTTCTGCAGGCAGGCAGAGATGGCACAAGAGCAGCTCTGCTGGCAGGTATGAGCAAACACATTCCCCTTCCAGCAAGGGAGTTAGAATTTAGAGATGAACTCCTGTTTGTTTTCCTAATCTACTTGCTGGGCTACTTGGCTCCCTCTCTGCTCACGTGGCTGCTGAACCTGTCAGCCCAGGCTGCTCTGTGACAGCCTTGGGGGTGCTATGGGTCTGTCCAGGAACTTCTGCTGTGAGAATTCAACCCAAAGCCTCTAGGAGTTGGGGGCTATGTCACTTGAAGCTCTGTCTTTGCTGGGACAAGGTGCTGGAATTCACATCCTTCAGCATTTCTCCAAAAGCCAATATCATTCATCGCTTTTTCTCTTTCCCTTCTGGATTCTTTTTGCTTCCTCCATCCCATCTTCTCTGCTCAAGTCCCCTTTCCTCTTCCCCTCTTTTTCAATTCCTGTGGTGTTTCTCAAGCCATTTGTCAGCAGCCTGCTGATACCCACACTGCTCAATGCAGGGGCTCTTTCAGATCAAATGACAGCCACATCTCCTAAAAACATAGGAGGGACAAGGGACCTTTATCTTTTTGAAGAAGCACACAGCATTCAGATATTCTCAGGAGGATGAGAACTGCTGATTAAAACTGTGCTATGGACTTTTCCTTAGAAGCTCATTTGAAAGCCCCCCCCATGCAATTAATTCTATTTTGTCACTGTAATAATTTGGGACTGTGTGACCAGGCAAATATTACCCATGCTACAAACTTGGGTCTGATTTCACGAATTAAAACTTGGACTGAAGTGGGAGCTTATCAGAAGTAGGGAAGAAGCTTTCTTCCCAAATCTTCTTTCTTTAATGGTGCTTACTGAACTGGTGTCTTCTGGGAGTTGCATGTGAGTAAATAAGTAATGATGCAGTAAAAGGACTGAATGGAGCCCATTGCTAATGTCATCCTTGCAGCTGATGAAGCAGTTGGAGACTGATGCTGCAGTTTGCCTGGATAGTGTTATCCAGCGTGCAGCTGTTTTAGCTTCCTCTCCCTATTCCTCCAGCAAAAGAAAGCAAAAGCGTGACAGAGCTGGGTAATGGGAGTCAGCTTCTAATGAGTGGAATAGCTAAGGTTTGCAATAGCAAACAGTAAGTTTGCAATAAAGTGTTGCCTTTTTTATTTTGGCTCTGGAAAAGGGGCTTGTGCCTTGTCACACTGATCCTACCATGCTCTCCTTTTCCAGAAGTGCTTTCAGTTTCCTGCTCCAAGGATCAATCCCACTGTATCCAAAGAAAGCTTACCTATGAATTTCTCTTTAAAAGAAAAGGATTTAATAAAATTCTCTTTTGTTACGCTCCCTCTTCCTCCAACTGGAGGAAGTTTATTTCAAAGAAGTTTTTCTACCAGCACTCACTTTTACTTAGAACTTCTTCACTCACCAGGTTTGCAGAATTAAATGCAGCTTTTTCTCTCCTCCATGGAGAGCTGCAGAGCCTGTTAATTGCATTTTAAATGAAGCCCTGCAATGTCTGGCAGTCATTGAGGGTGCTCACAGCTTCCCTGAGTCCTGCCAGATCAGAGGTGTGAGACTGGCTACCAAGCAAACTTTCAGGGCAGGCCAGAGCCATTTAATGCGGCAGAGTGAGAGGAAGAACGCCAGTCTGTTCCCAGAGACACACGTGCTCAAAAGACCTTTTTTCAGGGTGGGATCTAAATGGTTTTGAGGAGTATTACTGTGACCAGACCAGTCCCTTTAGGGTATCCCGTTCAAACGCAGCTCAGGTAGAGTTCCTGAGAAGATGCCCATAAAAGCATTTGCTCTGTGTCCACAGCTGCAAACCCACGCCTACCAACTGAATTTGCTGCCTTCCCTTACTGCCTTCGTGTTTGGGGGTGCACTGAAGGTCAATCACAGTGTAGGCTTTGAATTTGGTCTGACTACTGTATAAATCCCCATGATACATTTTCCTGGGGTGCTGCATTGCCACCACATTGCACCTCACGAGGTGACAGATCCCCAGTCACTTTTACAGCAAATCTCAAAGCAGACTCCAGCAGACGGGGATTTGGGAAGGGACCTTAGGCCTGGCTATCCGATGGCAGTTTGTATATGGCCATGGGCCTTTCTCCTCATAGGCTCAGAGTGCTTACAATATCCTGGTACAGGAGGGCACTATATAACCTCTCTCTCTTTTCCAACCTCTCACATCTCACTTATGTTATGTTAGGGTGTGATGAAACGCCCTCTGGATCTTTCTCTCCCAAGAAGCACATCTGGCTAGCCTAGATTAACTTAGACTCCTACCTTTTAGATAGCCCAAATCAAGCAAGATCACTACCACCACAATAGCAGGTTTCCTTATCATTGTCCATCTTCCCATAAAATGGGGGTAATAGCACTGCTCTGCTGAAAGGATACATGAAACAGTGAGCTCCTCAACCTTGAGTTACAGTTGCCTGATCAAACAAACATGGCATGGCCTGTGTTCGACAGTCTTTTAGTAAGAACGCCAGAAACAGTTTTGTTATCTGATTTCCTCTTTCTCTCATAAATTCCTGTTTACAAAAAAATATCATTAACCTGGGGGCCAATTATTTTTGACCAGGTAATAAGCCAACCTGATATATTGCCTAAAAAAGACAAGAGAATCTTATGGTGCAGTTTCCTCAGGAAACAATTTAACACAAAGCTGTACATAAGAAAATTCTTACAATAACCATTTATTAATGTTACAGCGGTCTTGGGGCTGTGTCCTCGACCAGCAAAAGAAATGACCCAGGACTAAAGCAAGTGTCTGCTTCTGAATCTGATCTTATGCTGTGTGCTCCTGGAATATCTGATTATCTATGGAGATGGGGCTCCTGCAGTGTATGCATGGGTAACCCATTAGTGTAAGTAGGAGGGAGTTAGTGAGTCATATACACAGATTTCTTTTACGCAATGTTACCCTGAGTTGTACAGATGTGGTACTGCGCATTACAAAGATTTCAATTCATTGAATTCAGAGGCTTTGGGGCATTCATCTTTTAAGAGCCTCCTTTGGTGGCATTACATATTTACTGTAGACTTCTGACACTTTGGGCTACAGATTGCTATAGACAGATCTATTCTCTTAATGCCTTTGGGCTTTATGCAAAAGCTGCAAAGGAAAAAGGAAACTTTCCACTAAATATAGAACCACACTCACTGTTTCAAATTCTTTTCACACATGCTGATTTTCAGCTTTTTGCTAGCTGATTTAATTGCATTCACAAGCTGTCCCCCCTCTTCCCTTCTCGCTAAAGTAAAATACAACACCTGGGTTCTTTCTCCTGCATGCACTCTCTCTTTTTTTTTNCATGCCCTCTCTCTTTTTTTTTTTTTTTTTAGCACAGCACATAGAAGAGAGATGACGAGAAGAGAAACTTCAAAAAGTGTATTGTTCAGTCTTTATTTTCAGATTGCCAAGAAACACAAACCAATTGATGGAGCTGGGTCACGTTACAAGAGTTTTTCTGCCTCTCTTTGTTTAAACAGTGAATACCTAAGGCGCTACAGAATGCTACGCAAAGAATGCAACTGTTCTTGGGGCTTTAAAAGAACTGAAAACATCTCTTTTTTTCCTTTTTTTTTTCCTACTACAAATTACTTCTTTACAGTGCTTTACTTCAACTCTGAGCAAGTCCTGGGTGTGGGGGAATAGCACTTGGGTCTGACCCAAACATGCTTGGATTCAGTGTTCAGCTCTTCCTTCACAATAGGCATATATGGTACCATTTTTTCCTAAGAGCCAAATTTCCTTGATGTCACTGGTGACTCCTAGGGTAACTGTCACCAATGTATTCATTTAGTTTAATATTAGCTTGTAAATGGTAGATCGCTGCTTTCAGGAATAAATGAGGAATGACCATCTCCCATTTCTGTTTCTGAAACTGAAGCCTAGTGGCTCTGAAATGCCCTGTTCCCTTCTGTGGTGTTTATGCCTGGTCCCCTGATGGGGTGTTGCTGGTAAGTGGAAAAGCGTGAAGTATGGAGGAAGCTCCGAGAGCTGTGCTTGCAGGGAGGAGGGGATTAGATACTTTAGATGTGTTTCTGAATTCAAGGAATTGATATTTGCAGAATTTGGCTGGTGTAACTACATTAGCTAAGAAATGTTAAAAAAATTAAAAAACCAACCTGCTGATGCCAGCAAAAGTCCCAGCATGGATGGTGCTATACTGGCAAGAGACCACTTTTGTCAGCTTAACTCATGGCACTTGGGGGCATTGTATAATGAAGCTGGCAACAGCCATACACTGAGTCTACGTGAGGAGAGTCTGACGGTGTAGCTACGCCAGACAGCATCTCTGTTGTACACTAGCCATTATCTGCTTCCCGGGGCTGTTTTGATCTTCGAGCATTTACTACTATTTACAGCCATGCAGCATGTTCCTCATGAGTGGATTACCCAGCTTTAGCACAGCATGCTCGGAGGCCATGGAGAACTTGGCCTCTGGTTTCCTCTGCAGCTGCTGGAGCAGCACAAGGCAGCAAGCTCATTATGAATTTCACCCTCTGCAAATCCACCCACAGGAGTGGTGTCTCTCCAAAGCAGCACACTCTTGTCAGAGGGCATGAGTGCGCTGCCCCATAACTTGGCATTTCTAGGCTGTGGAGTGACTCATTGGAGCTGTAACCATTTAAGGCTAAATGAAAAGGGCCAAGGCTATTTTTGGTTTCTGGCTGACCTTAGTGTTGGGGAAGACGTGGAGGCAGCATTTCTAGTAGTAGCCAGCACTGCTTGCAGGGTCTTGGAAAGATGTCCTTTGTGTTCCCTGTGACTATCAGAACTCGTGCTGTGAGCTTCAGTCCTTCATATCCAAGCTGCAAGAGGCAGAGTAGCAAACGTTAGTCTGTCCGCCTTGAGGAAGCCCTAGAAGAGACTTTCTCTACACTGCAATTCCTTCTAGTTCTCTCCAAACTCTCCTGCAAACTCCCTGCTTAGTATCAGTGTGTAATAACTGATGGGGACTACTCACATTTATGCTTCGTTTTGCAGGTAGTTGCCATAACTTTTAACACTTGCAGGGAGTCACCCATGGGAACGTATATCTCTCAATTTTTGCCCAGTAATTAATTGCTTAGGCAATTAAATGTCCCAGCAGTTCCTCAGTAATGACTCTTAGTGCAGGGATACTGACAATTAACCTGCAACCTGTGATAATACTGACTTCATTCTGCAGCCATGTTAAAGACAGGAATAATGATTCAGCAGTCCCATAATTACACTGTTTTTTCATGCAACTACACTCTCACTACATGGAATCTTTTATGCAAATGAATAAGACCATGCCTGGGAACATAAATATCCCCAGCTCTTCAACATGAATACTGCGCCTGAAACCTCATCACCCTTATGAGATGTGTAACAACTCTGGTTTGGGTGAGAGCTCCTGTGTTCATGGAGTTTCTCCAGCCACTCCCACCGGTGCAGAGCTCAGCAGTCACTTCATTCACATCTCACCTAACTCTGGCAGTGACCACACCAGCTCCTTTCCAAGACAGCCTAGAGCCTGAAAGAATCACCTCTCCCATAAGCACTTCTTCTCATACTGGTGTTGTGATTACTGCTTAAGGGTGGGGGTTTTAATTCCCCCCCCCCTCCATTTTTTATTCACCAAGACTCACAATCCTTTCCTGAGGAGCTACTTCCACAACAGTCAGCCCCCAGCCTGTACAGCTGCATGGGAATATTACTCCCAATAAAAGATGTTGCATTTGCTCTTGTTGAGCTTCACGAGTTTCTGGTCAGCCTGCTTCTCCAGCCTGTCCAGGTCCTCCTGAATAACCACCCTGCCCTCCAGCACATTGATTACTCATAGAATCATAAACCAGTTTAGGTTGGAAGGGGCCTCGAAGATCATCCCATTCCAACCCCCCTGCCCTGGGCAGGGACACCTCCCACCAGCCCAGGTTGCTCCCAGCCCCGCCCAACCTGGCCTCGAACACCTCCAGGGATGGGACACCCCTCAGCGTGCTGTCACCCGTTTAAAACAAGAAGAAGTGACAGACGACAACCTCCGAGCAGTCAGGAGCAGAAGGCGAGGCCCGCCGGCGCTGTGGCAGCGGCTACATCTCTACCTGCTGGCGGGCGCTCCACCCGCCCAGCGCCGCCCTGAGGTAAACTCCGAGCAGAGCCCGGGGCCGCCGCACGCGCTGAGGGACGGCGGGTAGGGCCCCACCCCTCGCCGCGCGCCGATTTTTACCGCCCCGCTAACGGTCGCTCGTCGGTTCGAACCGCTTCGCCGACGTTCGGTCGTCTGCTGTTGGACCCGCCCTTCCCCGCGCCTCTTCCCGCCGCTCCGGGCCGCGGCGGCCCCTGAGGAGAGGGAGCGCGGCCCGCGCCCGGCCCGGCCCGGCCCGGCCCGGCCCTGCCGCCTCAGCGCTGGCGGACGGGCGAGCCCCCTCAGGGCTCTCCTCAGCGGCGGCCATGTTGCTGCCTGCGCTGCCCTCACGGAGAACACCTAAAGTTAGCTCGCCTGAAATCCCTCCATTAGGTTCGTCTCTCTGAGCCTCTTTTTTTTTTGTTGTTGTTGTTGAATGAGGTTGCAATTCCAGACAGAGTTTGGTCTTAGAGTTGTAAAATGCCTCTCAAAGACAGCAAATGCTTTCTCGGCCATTGAAAAACACCTATGGATGGAAAGCTCTTCTCGGCTTTGCCTGACTCCTGTGAGGTGAGGATTTTTCAGCTAATTGATGTAACTAAAAGGGCATTGGTCTCTGCTCAGCATCACCTCCCTGCTGCCAAATGATTTCTAGAAAAACTTGATTCTGTTTCCCCTTCTAGCTTCACAATGGACAGACAGTTCATGATACTCACTGAAAGTGCTTGATCTGTTTAAATGCTGAAGTGTTTGAAGGGCTAAACGTATTGGCTTCTCTGTTTCAAGTGGGCTGTGCAACCATGCTGGAAACCTGGTGTTGCAGGAATGTATGGAGACAGTTTTAAGGTAAAAGCCTCAAGGACTGGGAGCAGGCTAACTATATGAAGAAGGAGTAAGCCCCAGGTGGGAGCTTTGATAATGCACAGCTTCCAGGCTGAATGAGAGCACATAGAGGACCCCAGAAAAAGCCATTGCATACATAACTGGTACAAAATTAGAGCAAACAAATGGGAAGCCTTGCTTGGGTATCCCCACTGCGGTCTGTGTTGGAGATGTGCCCTGGGTACGCAGAGCTCTGCAGAAATTCAGGCTTCCTCCCACGTGGAGTTGTTTGCAGGCTCAAGGCTGGAGTAACTCACTTCGAGCACTGTGGCTACATTCTTCGTGCTGCCTCTTCCAAGAATCAGGGTTCTACTGCCTGAAGAACTGTGCCTGTTTAACAAGGCAAATTGTATTGTGGACCTTTTCCACAACATTTTCTAAACCCCATGTATCAAACGCGTGAGCTAATCTCCTGTATATTTAAAGTGCTCAGCAATGATTTAAGAGGGCAGCAATTACTTGACACATCTCTCTGAAGGCTAAACAGCGCAATATGCTGGTGTTTTAAGTCTCATCCAGAGTGCATCATTTAATATAAAGAGCAGAAAACCCAGTTTTGAAGGCTACCAGCTGAAGAACATGCCTCAGGACCATTTCAAGCTGCAGGCTGTAACGTATATTCATCCAGCCACTGGCTATTATTTCAAGGGCTTGAAGCTGACAGAGGAGGATGGCTGGATCTCTGGTAAGTATTCAGTGTGTGGTGTGACTAAAAAGGTGGAAGAGGGGGGAGTGAGGGAACAGTCCTGGGTATGGAGCTCTTCCTATGTAAACCTTTTCCCTGTGTATGGTTTGCAAACACTGGTGTTGGGGGATTGCACTTTCCCAATTTATACCAACATCTAGGCTATTGGTTTGGAGATTCAGTTTGGGGCTTGAGAAATTGTTATTCAAAGATGCAATTACGTTAAACTTCTATGAGCATTTTCCAAACAGTACAGCTGCTTTGGCAAATTAATTCAGGTAATGAAAGTCCATTTGAAGTCTGACAACTTCATTTTTCCCCTATAAGTACTGGTAGAAAGTACCAGATGGGCAAGCTGGATAACTAAGGGGTAGGAAGGAGGTTTGTTGAAAGGAGAACAGCATCTTGAGATTGAAGCACTGATGGGCTTGTTGATTTGGTTGCAGTGTGTGTCTGTGAAAAGTTTTGTTGTGACTTTTGATAAATGACTTAGGATCCCAAGTGCCTGACGTCTCTGCCAAATGAGTTATATATACCCAAAGAGCTGAAATAGTCTATTACCTCTTCTCATACGGTCAATGGAGGGACTCAGATGTTTCCAAAATGTGATCTAAAAAGTACATATTCTTTGAAGGGTTCTAATCTCTCCTGATGTGGCCAACAGCAATATGCTATTGTCATAAGCTCCCAATTCCTGTTGCAACATTCAAGGGTGCCTTTTTTTTTCTTTGAATTTGCAGATAAGGAAAAAAAGCACTGAGATGTAGTGGGGCTGATTTAATCAGCCTAGTGAGCAATGTACTCTGAGGGTAGAAATTTTGTCTAGGAACATTTGCCTGATGTTCAGCTGTGAATCTTCAGGACTTCCATGAAAACAGCATGCCAGCTGCATCATTGCTTTGTTGCACAGGTTGGATGCTTACTTTGGAAAAAAACCACCGTTATAGGCATGGTTCTCAGCTTTAGGTGATCTTTCTTCCTAAAGTCATGCTCTGGTTATAGAGGAATCCCTCATAGACAGTCATTGAGCTCATGCTCTGCAGATGGCTGTAACAAGCCCTGCTAACCTCACTGACCACCAGTTTCTGCTTTGACATATTCTTTCCTGGCAGCTTGCATTTCAGAGCTGTCAAGTTTACCAGGTTTTATTTGACATTTGGATAAAACTGTAGTAAAACCCAAATCCTCATTTTGGCATCTTTTGCTTGCTCCTGTGCATCACGTAAGGTTCAGGGCAGCTACTTGAATCTCCCAGTATAGTGCTCAGTCCCAAAACAAGCTAATCTCTCTTAGGCACATTTTGGAACCACCTAGCTCGGAACAGTAAGCCAGTGGTGGAACTAATCCTTACAAAGACTTGCTTCGTGGAATAGGGGAAAGCTGCAGGGAGCACAGAGTAATTGAAAAAACAGTGTCTTGAGCAGATCCTTCCTCAGCAAGCTTTGTAGTGGACCTAGAAGGATAATGGAGGCACAAGGTAGTTCTTGCTAATAGGAGGAGAAACATCTTAGGTGAATATTAAATGTCTCCCACCTCTCCCAAAATGCCATCTTGAGGAGACTGGTGGTGAGCCCAAAACAGCATAAACAGCTCAAGCTCTTCTGTCAGGGTTGGGAAACCACTCTGCTAGTTGGGAGTATTTCCATTTTGCTTTGCACATGGATCACTTCTGCTTTCTTTACTCATTTTACCTTAATTGTCTTATAGGGTCCTTACCATTCAGGGTCACCTGGAGCATAGTCAGCAAGTTCTTTCCTCACACTGCCTGCTCTAATTGTTCTGCTCTTTATTAGTTGCTCATCAGCCTGTTGCTTCTGTCTGATTTCTTGGAATGTTTGTCTACAGGTGCAAGGTATATCACTTTGGCAGTACCAGCAAAAGCACTGGTGGTGGAATTTGTCTTTCTGGGACTGGGAATAGCCGGGTGAGTTATCTAGGATATTTTCCAGAGCTATTTTGGACATCTAGACACTGAGAACTGAGCTTATTTTTGAGATCTACCTTAGAATGAGATAAGTTGTGTCCAGGAATTTCTGGACTCTGACGTGGATGGCTATATTATAGGCATCTAACCTTAATGGAGAGAAATCCCAGCCTCAGCATGAAGACAATAGTATTGGTACAAAAGCCTTTTAAATTGGAGGAGCTGCTGGGATGCAGGAAATACTCCCTGTCTATTGAGATAATTCTAAACAAACTAGGGTGGTGGCTTGCATGCCAAAGATAGTGATCCGAGGGAAATCATTGCTCTTCTGGGTGTAATTAGGGTACCAAAAGAAATGCAGTTTCATAGGTCTGAAATAGGTGGTAGGCCTGGATTCTGCCTAATTGTTCTAAGTCAATTGCTTGGTTAAAAAGGGGTATGTGGATATTTATATGTGATCTATGAGAATTACGGTTGATGCCACAAAGCCCTATTCTCAGTGACAGAGCCTGGAAGTTTAGCAACCTCCATAGGCATCCCAGGCACCACAAGAGGAAGACAGAGACCCACTGATATGAGGCAGATGATCACAACAGTCCCAGAGGAGTGGCAAACTCGAGCTGTCACCCCATTGTGTTCCTCTCCAAAGCCATCTGTGTTTGCAACCCTTTTAAGGACATGCACTGCAATGAAACCATATGTGTTTTCATTTGGTAAGACAGCTTGTGGTGAAAATAGACGGGTTGTTAACAAGACAGGCAGATGGCAAATTTGCTGCAATATCATGATTACTGTACTTCAAAGATATAATCAATAATCAGGCAATTAGGTCCTTGTTAAATCAGGAGCAGACTGAGAAATTTAGGAGGATGCATTTTCAAAGCATCCTTCTGAGATTCAGAGATGGAGCTTCTGTGCAGCAAAAGAAATTTCTGCATGAACCTCCTACAGATCACTTAATACATACCTCTTAATCACAACTAATTGCTCACAGAAGTAGCTGATAGGCAATATGTTAACATCTTATGAACAATAACTTTATTACATTTCAAAGTGGGTATCTCAACTTCCTCTATGGTTTCTTTCCTCTTATTTGCTTCCTTCTTTTTTTTTTTGTAAGACTCTCTATTTTGTGTTTTTAATTTTTAGAGTTCTTTTGGAGAATTTTGACCAAGATCTGAAATAAATTAAAATTTCTGACTTTAAGAAATAATTTTAAAATAAGAGGCAGAGCTTGGCTAAAAAGAGATAATTCTGTTGTTCATAAAGCATGCCTTTCTGGTAGATTTTATATGTGGATTTCAAAGAGTGTAGAAAAAGAGAACATTGCTGGATGTGGCTGGTAATTTTTTGGTGTGCCAACTTCCACTTTAATAAAGTGAATTCATTCAAACCAGTATGGTTTCAGTCTAACCAAATAGGTAATTGGTCTAGTAGTTGAATTAACTTCCTTCTCAGCGTTGGCTGTGTTACAGCATTGGATAAGGGAAGAGCAACTGACATCATCTACCTGGACTTGTGCAAAGCATTTGACACGTGACATTCTTGTCTCTAAATTGGAGAGACATGGATTTGGTGGATGGACCACTCGGTGGATAAGGAATTGGCTGGGTGGTCGCTCTCAGAGAGTTGTGGTCGATGGCTCCATGTCCAAGTGATGAGCAGCGACGAGTGGCGTTCCTCAGGGGCTGGTACTGGGAGCAGTGCTCTTTAACATCTTTTCTGGTGACATGGACAGTGGGGTTGAGGGCACTCTCAGCAAGTTTGCTGATGACACCAAGCTGTGTGGAGCAGTTGACACACTGGAGGGAAGGGATGCCATCCAGAGGTGTCTGGACAGGCTGGAGAGGTGGGCCCGTGCCAACCTCATGAATTCAACAGGGCCAAGTGCAAGGTCCTGCACTTGTGTGGGGATGATTCCAAGCACAGATCTAGGCTGGGTGGAGAATGGATGGAGAGCAGCCCTGAGGAGAAGG
>RSEF01000027.1:1205761-1255477 GCA_003993805.1 Himantopus leucocephalus | reverse complement strand
TCATGAGGTTGGCATGGGCCTACCTCTCCAGCCTGTCCAGGTCTCTCCGAATAGCATCCCTCCCGTCCAGCGTGTCTACCTCGCCAAATAGCTTGGTATCATTGGCAAACTTGCTGAGGGTGCACTCAAAGATATTCAACCAAATATCTTCGACCAAAGATATTCCCACAAACTCAACAGAGAGAATCCATAAGTCTTTGGCTTGTTATGAGAGTCAGGGAGCAGCTCTTCTAACTAGATTGTCTCATCTTGGATGAGGGTATTGCTCCGTAGCAACTCATGTTCCACAATAAGCAGTTTTTTTGTTAAACACTCTGTGCCGTCTTGAACCTGCCATTGTTGGAGTTCAGCTTGCACTTACTTTTATGAAATGCCTAATACAGCAGTCAGAAAATACATTAACCCTCTTCCTCCAATTATATACGCAGTAGGTGCATTATTGGCAAAGCAAATGAATGGTGAACTTTGCGTCCCCAAAGAAGCCTCTCTTCTAGCGAGTGCTCCTGACTATTCCGCATTCATCACGGATAATGTGCTCTCTCACTGTGAGATACATTTAAACAGACTACTCGTAACTCCACAGGCAGAGTATGTGTTGCTCTTCAGCCTTTAAAAAGCAATTCAAAGACAGACTCATTGCATCACAGCCTTCCCAGGTTTTGTGCGCCCTGTCTCAACTGCTGCAAAGCTCGCTATTACAAACTGCATAAAACGGATTGGAACCTTCAGCCAGAAACTGCCAACTCATGAATGTGAATCACTCCAGGCAAAGATGCTGATTTTGCTAACAGTCATAAATGGCAATCTCTTTTCATTAATGTAAACTTACCCTTTTATGGGACAGCTTTTTGCTTTTCACTTGAAATATGTTTGGAGGGGAGGAGTGCATGTGCACTTGTAAACTGAAATACTGAACAGTAAAATCTTTAATCCAAATGTTTTGATACTTTAACTTGCATTTTCATTCCAAAACTTTTGAGTTTAATCTTTCTAAATCCTTATTTAAAAGATGCTAAAGTGTAGGAAATATTTGCAAGTTTGTAAAAGAACAAACCATACAAAATTTAAACTTTTCATTTGACCTATTTTTTTAATTTGTTTTTGGAGTACTGAAAAGTTTTACTTTAGTTTCATATGGGAACGGTGCTTTTCTGTTGTAAAAACTGCCAGTAATTTTTCTCTTCTCTATTAAGTTGGCATCCTCTGTTGAAACATTGAAAGGGGAAGGTGCTTTTTCTTCCTCGGGATGTATGAAAGGCTGTTTTTGCAGAAGACCTGTAACGTAGTGTCACAGGGAGAGAGGACCTGATAGCAGCATGCTGCTTGCTGGTTACACCCCAATGAACAGTCCTGCAATGCTGGGTTTCCTTGCAAGAAGGGCCCAGGACAAGCTGCTCTTTGACTACAGGAGGCAACATAAATAAGATACATCTATATTCTTATGCCTGTCTGAAAGAGCATTCATAGGCACACTTCATGTCTCATCCTTCACCTGTATATCCCTGCTTCCAGGTGATGTGTGTGCTTGACAATGTGCAGATATGACTGGTATGCTTAGACACGTAGGGGAAGCCTTGAGGGATTTAGCACCCTGAATATTCATCTTCTCCTCAGCAGGCCTAGCCTGCTGGTTTCCATAGTGACTCTGCATAAACGTAGGAGACCTGCAGGTTGCTCAGCTGTGTTTCATTCTTGTTAGGTTTGCCCAGTCATTCTGATTCTTCCCAGCCAGCTGTGATTTTCCAGAAAAAAGCCTTTGGTTTCTCAGCAAGCACCAGACCTGCACCTTGCTCTTCCCAAAATGTTTGACCCAGGAGCTCCCCCATACACACAGCCTGATCCTTCTGACTGATACAGGATCCCTGCCAACATGTTCCTCAACCCTGTAAGAAGGCTTCTTCTATGTGTACCTGGTTCTTGTCACCCTCGTGTGTATGCCAAGATACTACTGTCCCTTTTGGTTGATCAATGGTTCCGTTCCAACACTTCCTCTTGCCCTTGCAAGTGGCCTAGAGCTGCCTTTGTGTTGACTGCACTCTATGCTGCAAGCGATTATAAGGTATCTTTGTAAATGCCTCTATCTCCCTTCAAAAATCCCTCCCTCCCTGAAGAAAAAGCCCCTCTTCCTGGCCAGTGTTTTGTGACCCTAGGGATCTGGCTATTATGAGTTTGGGACACAGCATGTTGGCAGAGACGTGGTTTTCAGGAAAGGAGTTTCTTCAGTGTGTGTGTGCGAAGTAAATGAACAGGAGCTGATGATTTACTGTTATCTCTGGTATCAGTGCTGACTTTAAGGTTCCTGAAATACAGAAACTGATGGGTGTTTGAGGAAAGTGTTAAAGAGACCTGCAAAGGGATAGATGTCGAAGGGATGGCTGGTTGTCTGGTGCTGCAGTAGTGTTCTGCCAGCAGAAGGGTTGTTGCATCAGTGTTTGCTGTGACAGCTTCAGGAGCTATAAGAATGGGCCTAGGTGAACCTGTATTTATTTACAGAGCTCATATTTCTTCAGATTCTTTGCACATTTCCTTGTAAGGCTCCTTACATTCATTGGGCACAAATGAACCTAACACATGGGTAGTTTCTTTAATAGCAGAACAGATATTGACTAATGAACTAGCACTGAATTAGAGGTGTTACACTGATGGTTACTGTCTCTGGGGGACATTCCTGTTTTAGATGTCTGATTTAATTATCTCCTTGATCTTTTGTTTCTGTCAGCTTCCTCTATAGTCAGTGGAGCCCAAGCTCTGCACATGTTTGGAGGTTTCCCACAAGTGAGGGAAAAAACGAGGTCAAGTAGCTGACCAGTTTCTCTGAAACAGTTGTCCAGTTCAGGGCACAATATCGTGTTTCATGCAGCTATAGCTAGCTGAATGCTTTTTCCCCAATGTAAAAGCTTATTTTGATTTGAATGAAAAATTCCCATAAGAAAATATTTAATAAATGTATATGTTCATATAAGCATGTTCTGACTTGTTTCCCTTTCCAGCATTTATATTGTGCATTTTTCCTGTTTATATTATTTTGTATTTCATTGTTTGTTAATAGTAGACCTTAACAGTTGCTACTATTAATGAATATGCAATACAACTATTTAAAAATTGTGTAATACTTCAGATGATAAGTGCAGCAGTTACTTAGCACTGATTGAAAATCTCATCTTTTCTACATCCAAATATCTCCTGCTTATACTGTAAAGTGTCAAACTGTTTGATTACACCAAGCTGCAGACATTTTCATCTAGAAAGAGATGAGACATTTCAATCAGTGCTGAATAGCAGCAGCACTTAATGATGTGAAAAAAACCTAGAAAACAGACTACATTAACTCTTATATGATGTCATATTATCTATGCCAGTGGGAGCAGTGTGTTTCATGAAATAATGGGGAAATAATAAAACTAATATAAACTGGAACATAATTCCTTTTCTGAAACTAGGGAATATTTTTAGAAAGCTGATATCTTACAGAATTTCTGTTTAATGAAGTATTATATCTTGAAAATGAATCGTCAGATGTTCATTTCTGGTGAAATAGGAATTCTGAACTTCGTAAGACTCTTCAGATTCTCCAGCCTGATTTTCTAAGAAAATGAGGCTGCTGTGTTTAGGCTGCCTGTGCACGTCTGTCTGCTTCTTTCCATTAGTGTGTTTTGAACCCATCAGTCTAGTTCAAGTGAATTTGGTGAGGAATTAGAGGTCTCAAAGATAATAAAGGTCCTACAAATTTTGTGAAAATCAGAAGCTAGATAAAGGCAAGAGATCCCATAAGTGTCTCCACTGAGGAGATGGCAATGACATGAATTCACTTACTAGTCATAAGAAAATTCTTAAGGGGAGAAAGGTTGCATTAAGGTTTGCTCTGTGATTGCTAGAAAGCTCCACTTGTAGAATGCCCATCCATAGGGAATCAGGCTTATGTTGTTCCTTTGCTTGTGAAATGTTTTTATGATGGAATTTAAATGTGGAGAAGGGATTCAACTCATTTCATTTCAGATGCCAGCAGCAAGGCATCTACCTTAGAACAATGATGTTTTCAGAATTAGTAGAAACAGGCACTCCCAAATCCAATAATTCTAACCGTCTGTGGATGTATAATTAAGGAGAAGTGACATAATTAAAATATAAATTTGCAGGTCTTGGTACATCCTATGAAAGGTTTTAGTCCTCTGAAGTAATAAATGTTCAGGTGCTTCTAAATTAAGACATCCTCTTTGCTTCCAGTTTCATAGATCATAGAATGGTTTGGGTTGGAAGGGAGCTTAAAAAATCATTTAGTTCCAACCCCCCTGCTGTGGGCAGGGATACCTGGTGCCATCTTCTAGCACATCTCAGCAAAACCCATCCATCATTCCAAAGCACAGCTTCAGATCCAAAGCCCAGCATGAGATTTAGTTATCAGACTTCTAGAGATGCTAATGAGTAAAAATCTTAATTCCTTTTTGTTGCGTGAAAACCACAAAGCCTAGTCCTACCAGCTTCCAGCTCATTCAGGGGATTCTGCTCATGGTAGTTGTTCTCTTGGTTTCAATAGGGGCGATGTTGCAGGTCCAGAGACAGCAAACCTCACTTTTCTCAGGTTGCCTAGCAGAACCAGAGGTATTTAAAAAGGTGTGCGAAAAATATTCCATTGGACCAATTTTCTGTAAGAGAAACACCAGCTCTGCATTGAGGTTTACTTCCAAAACCCCAGTTCTGCCATTCTGGCTGTGGGGTCCCAGGAAACATACACTGGTTGTTATCCATCTATGGACAGAGACACTCAGGAATGGATTACACAGTGTGATGCTACAGATGTCCATCCACCACAGGTGTGAATGTCAAGCCATATGTAAGAGTATTGGATCAACCTATAAACACAACAGCTATTCTTTAAATGATGGGTATGGCATATATTCCTCATTTGCAGTCTCTCCAGGATGGAGACATTAATGTGAATTACAACTAACCTTCAGGAGAAGGATCTGCAAGAAGGATCTGCATTCTTAAAATGGAAGCAGCAAGCAGTAAGGCAGGTGGCTATTCGGACAGAGCATGAATAGCTGCAATTCCTCTTCATGTCTGAGGACACAGGAGGGTGTGTATGGGGGACTGGGTATGCATGTGTGAAGCTATTTACCATGTCGCTTCTCAAAAGTGACTTTATGCATTCAACAACTGGAGAAGTGTCTCCTGCCACAGCAGGGCTTTAAGGGTCATCTCTTGTGAATAGCTTCTGCATCTGTGGAGCATGGGTGATGATAATTCAAAGTGACAGGAGCGTCTTCTAGCCCATGGCATTGTCAGCAAGCCAAACCGCTCAGAGATGACAACCCCGCTTCCTCAACAGACTCATAGCTGTCACTCCCCATTTGGCTTAAACCAGTGAGGGCTCTGATGAACTGATTTCAGTGGCAACACGTAAACTGCAACCAGTGCAAAGGGCACAGTGGAAGTGAGGTTTGATTCTGGAAAGGCTCTGGAGGTGTGAAGGGGATGAGGGAGGCTTGTAAGCCAAAACCAGGGCAGAATGCTGGGTCAGGACATAGAACTAACTCACTTGGAACTGGGGATGGTGGTTATAGTGTTGGGATGCTGACTGGAAGTCTTGCTGGTGAAAGAGTACCAAGAGATTGTTGTGCTCTGCCTCATTTCTGACTAAGGGCTGTTTGCTGGCACAAAGCACGCACTCACTGTACTACACTTGCTAATGGGTTTCAGCAGCTGTAAGCTGGGGCCTCCTGTTTCAGGGCAATAATCATCCTAGAGCATCTATCTACACTCAAGTTGTTTGGGCTTCTGAGACCACTTGTCCAGATTCTTTCACTGTCTGTACTGTATGCAAGCACATTTCCAGATGTGGACTTAACTAAACTGACCAGTTTGCCTTTTGGAGGAAAAGAAGATGCGCTAGGCACAGGGTCACGGAAAAGGGAATCTATGCCAAGTGCAGGGTTGTATAAAAAGGGCCCATCTCATGTCTTTGCATTGTGAAACAGGGCAGATACATCCCTGTGATGGGAGGTGTAGCCTTTATATGTTGGTTGTAGAACGGGCCCATGCGCTTTGATCGTGGGCAACATTACTTCTGGGGAACATCTCCACAAGGAAAAGGCTGAGTATAAAAACAAGTTTATTCCCCTAAGCTTAGATCCTCCTCTGGGAATGCCACCCAAGGATGTGAACTTGTACCGTAACTGGAATGGTACTACAGGGTTAGATAAATGTCCAAACAGCAGTTGGCAGGATAACAAGGAGAGAGAGGTCTCTTGGATATGCACTTTTAATGCGCAGATATTGGAATTTTGCTTGCTAGTGCCTGTTCATCTCCTTAGTGACACTTGAAACAATGGTGTTTGTATTGAGATTTTGAATAATAAATAGGTTTACTCTAATTCGACATGTGCTAAGGGGGATTTTGAGTGACTAGCCAATGCTCGGGTAGTCAGTGCAGCTCAGAGTAAGAACTGTGTTCTCGTAGAGTAGATGTCTGTGTTCAGTGAGTTACATTGCAGATAATCCTGTTTGATGAATCCCACCTTACTGATCAAGTTCAAATGTCAATAGTATTTGAACAAAGCATGTTGAAATTTTTTCTTTTGCTATTTTGAGTTTCCTACATCCAGCATCACATGAGGTAAAATAGTGTGTGGTAGGGAAAAGACCCATGAATAAAAAAGAAGAGTGTGTGAGGCTCTTGGCTGGAAGTTCCGCAGAAGTCCAGGAAAATCTGCTGGAGTCAATCTTCATATTTTTCAGATAGCTGGAAATTTTTTGTTTGGCTTGAGAGAATCATCTATTTTTTGTGCTTGTTCAGTTAGAGCGTCTGGCTCCTTGGGAATCGCTCGATACATAGTTTAATACAGACATCTCAAACTGAGACTAAAACAACTGCAAAGACCCATGTGTTGAGACAGGCTGCCCTCGCACTGCATTCCACAGAGCAAGGTCAAACATACTACGTTAAACCAAAGAGCATGAAAACTCTTGTGGGTCTAACGATTGCCCAAGATGTCTAGGGAATTTATCTGTGTTGATTCTTGCAAGAATGTTAGCACTTTTACTTGTCAAGTTTACCTGCCTCACTGAGACCTATGCTGAAACTTATTAATTAGTCCTTTGCAAAGCACTTTGAGATTTTTAGATGAAAGGCAGTATAGAAGTCCAGAGGATGTAGAACATACATTACCAGCTGAGAGCTATGTGAAGAGCTGGAGAATGTTGAAAGGAATCCTGCCAATTAATTTGCACTTAAACAGAAGGTTTTGTTTTTCTGAAAATTAAAAAAGTCAAGCCAAAATCAAAAAGTAAACATTGAAACAGGTTCAAGACCCCCTGGATAAAACGATGCCTTTCTATTTGGTATTTGTTCAGTTTTGCTAATCAAAGCCTTAAGACTTGAAAATGTAGTGATTGTATGATTCTCAAGAATAATGCACGTAAAACATGTAAAGACTCATTTGCTTCTGTGAAAGCCAGGTAGAATAAAGCTATTAAGAAACTGAGGATGCTATGGTGAAACAGAGTGTTTCACCGGGAATGAAAAATGGTTTGTCTGCGTTCTCATCTGAGCTGGCTAAAATACAAGAAGCACCCAGACAACCCAGAAAAATATCATTAGACTTTTGAAGATGTGAGACTTAAAAGATGGGGAAGGAGAAAGGAGTGACAGAGTAAGGGTAAGACAAAGGATTAAAGTTTAAAAAAGAAACCACAGTGAAACTCCTGAATGATAGGTGATTTTATATGTCCTTTTAAATTACAAAAAAAAAATATTTGAAATTAAAGAAATCCACTATGAAGAGTTGCTGCTGGCAGATCTGAGGAGGGATTAGCATCTGCTATGGAAGTGATGTCATTTGCTTTTTTTTAAGATCATGTTTGCAGTTTTCCTATAACATGACAGCTTTGAGGTTGGTGATGAGTCTGTGTGAAGTGCCAGCCTCATGCATTCGATGGAGCCTGGAGTACCCCAGCACCTGGGTGCTGAAAGGGAGTTTTCTTGCCAGTGTGTGTTTCAGCAGCTGCTGGGCACCAGTTCTGAGAGCAACACAACTGCCCTGTCCAGTCAGGAGCCTCAGGACAAATAGTTGCTGGTTACCTCAAGTGCAAAGAATTGAGGAGCAGAGAGCTGGGTGGATCCAGGTGGCAAGAAAGAAGAGGTGAGAGATACCTTGAGCAGTCTAGGTGCAGAAGAAGTGAAGGGTCCATAAGCACCTGAACATGTGAATTTGGACTGTGCACTTAAACATATGGACCAGGCTTGGTGTAATTACCTAGAGAACTGCTATCAGACTTTACCAGATGTCCATAGAGACAGGCAACCAATTTGTGCTTAGATCAAAGCACCTTTTTCTAAAATACATGAATTTTGCTGTCCTTCACTATCCAGAGAGTTCTGTTGTTTTCTGTTCTTGCAGAGCAGAATCCACAAAGTCTACAAGTATAATACAAGGATGTATGTGGGGGAGAGAGGGGAGGATATGTTAATTTATTTTTTGACTATTTTTCTTTGAAACCAAAAAATCTCATCTGAAGGATCTGAAGCCTCTAACTAATGAGACCTCTTGGTTCCATGTAGATTGTCCCTTTGTTTGGATATTGATGGGCTTAAGAAAATTGATTGTATATGTCAGTAAATATTCATCCTGGGAATAAGGATGTGACTTTTTCCAAAGTTTTTGTACCCACTGATTCTGCCCACCTCCTAATGCTGAATGATTTGGATGATCTCAAATATTATTTGGTGTTTTTCATGACAGAAAAAGTAGATGGTCCCAAGTCAGTCATTTCTCATGGAATTTTTTTGCTGAATGACTCTCTTGACGCCCCTCTGGCTTCAGTAAGTCCCTTATTTCTAAGAAAATCACAGCACAGAAAAGAAGGGGTTTATTTTTTCTTTATGTTTTAACTTGTCCTTGGTAGATTTTCAGGACAGGCTTGACCTTTGCCTGTTGCTGTCTTCAGGGCTGTTGTTATTAGCTGGAAAGCCTGAGGAGCTGTATACCATGAGGTTGAGAAAATGGGAAAGGCTGGAAACTAGGCAAATATACTTTACAGATAAAGCAGCAAACAGATGGGGTGAGCAATTTCAAAGAAAGCAATGCACAGCCCATCTTACTGCCCAGAATTAAACAAGGGAAGCGCCCTGTTTTCTCTGTGACTCAGAAAGACAGAAAATCTTGTCTGGAAACTTTCTAAGTCCTCTTATCCTGAATTCAGATATTCAGACTTTCACGTCAGCAGAGGGCTTTAGTCTGATAATGAATTCCGATCTGAGGAATTACTGACCTTGGCTTCCCCCAGCCCAGTGGCCAAATGAAAAATCTGAGTTACATTCTGCTTCCAGGTATTTCTCCTCTGCTAGGTCAGCTCCTGCATCTGTAGTACAGATGATGTTATGCTCAGTGACATTTTCCACCTGGTTTCCTAAGAAAGTCTTGAAAGTATCTATCCATCAGCTCTGACCTGACGTCTGATAGTGATCTTTTTTTTTTTTTTTTAAATAAAACCCCACAACCTGATGTATTTGCTCTGAGGCCTTCTTGAAGTCTAGGAAGAGAGGAAAGGAAAGAGCTAACGTCTCTGCCTCTACAAGAGCAGAGGGTTGCTCCCAAAAGAGATTTGAATGACCTGACAGTATGTATCCAGAGAATAGTTGCTTTTATTGCACTGGGGAGAAATAGCTCCCCAAATTAGGGCCTAATTCTGATCTGCATTTTAGACAGTCTCATCCTATAGGTTGCAAATACCACGTTTAGGTGTGGTTTTCAAAGCAGGGTGGCCTGGCCACTTGGAGCAGTACATTTGGCTTTATACAGCTGTTACCACAGCTTCTCTGGGCTGTTTTTAATCAGGTGGAAATTCTTAAAAAAACGTGTGACAAATGTCTGCATTCATTTCCCACGTGCTACCTGATAGAAGGGGGTTTAGCTGCAGTTATAGCTCTTTTCCAGGTGCGGCAGTAACGCCAGCAGTCCCAGTGAACCCTGTGCTGTGCTTCAATGTATGAACTAGTTTTATACTTTTATCACCTTCATCTTTTCGATAAATGCTTCTGGCTTACACTGAGAAAAATGAAGACAGAACTAGGGCTTGCTACAGATGGCTGGAATTATGATGTCCTTCTAACGGAATGAAAAGTGTTTCATTTCAAATGAGTCTGTTACGCACCACCACTCTTACTTCTTTTGAGTAGTGCACATAAAGGATGCGAGACTGCTGCACCTTTCTCCTTCCCTGCACCCTACTAGTCTTTTTTCCCCCCAAATTGAGTTGTGGGCCCTCTGAGGCAGGAATAAAGCACCTGCCATTGTTGTAGAGTCCCTATCAGCTCTAGTAATAATAATTAATCATAAGTAGCTTTGTGATTTGCTAACGCCTCTGTAGTAATAGAATATACGACATGTGTAAGATGTACATGCACAAAGGTCCCAGAAACCATCTAAGGTCCTCAGTCATTTTTATATACTCCACCATAGTGCTGGGAAAAAAACTTCTCAAGCTTGTAATGCCTTTCCCTCTCCTGCATGAAAGCTTTGACTCTTTAAGGATTTCCTCCATCACAACACCCTTTCTAGAGGGAATTCTCCTCTTGACAGTCTCTTCCCTCTGCATGTTACCTTGGAGGTAGGGACAGTCCTGGTGTGGAGTTTGTATAAGCTTTTTCTTTTGATATTATGAGTGGTTTCATCCTCCTCGGCCACCTGAAAATATCCTGTCCTGGAGGGCCAGCTCCTGCCCTTTGTACGCAACCTCCAGGTACTTGTGAACTCTCCTCCTTTGCTGTTAGATTGTCTCCATATAGCTCTGTACTAACCTTTCTGTAGGTTCCTAGACAGCCAGACAGTGAGGCTGACTTAAGCACTCTTGTGGTGTAATGAACTCTTAAAGGTTATGAAACAGCTGTTCAGCAGAAGGGACAGCAAGTATCACATATGGGAGGCACAGTGAGATATGAAATGGCCTCTTAAACCCTTTAGCAAACTCCACAAATTCCATTTGCAGGTGAAACAAACACAATACAGAACAAGTTAAGTAGATCTCTGGAGCAGGTTAATATTTTAAAGGTTCTGCAGAATTATATAGACAACTGTGCTTTGGCCAACTGCTGCTCACCCACCATGAACTCTGGGCAGGCTCAGGTTATTTTCTTTGTGTGACCAGCACTGCTGCATCAGAGAGGGAATGTCACAGAAGGGCCATGTGAGTAGATGTGTTACAACAGGATTTGCTAGCACAATTTGGATTGACTTTATGGCCTGGAGAAGTGCTTTACAGAATATTAATAGTTTTCTCATTTATTTTTTGGTGGACTTACTTCTCTCCAGCTTCACTAAAGCAAATTCATAGATTTTTTCCCACAGGCTTTATTTAAAACATTTTTGATCCAAAAGCAGAAGACAAAAACCTTACAAAAATATTTACAGAAGAATTTTGGCTTCTTTAATGAAACAGTTCTTCTGATTTACTCTTTTCAGTTGCGAGTCTGAACTGTTTTCCTGGGATTTGTGTTAAAAGAGGTGATGATTATGGTGTGTAAGTATCTTCTCAGGTACTTCCACTTAATCATCAATATTTTAATTTAAAATAATGGCTATCTTATTCAGTATCTTCTTTCCCTTCTAATATGGTTGAGGATTTGAGGAAACTGTGCTTTATGGCAGTGATACTCAGAGCTGGAAAACCTGGCAGAACCATAGGATGAGTCTCAGTCCAACAGCCTCTGTAACCTCCTACCTTTGCTTTTATTATTTCTACATCCTGTCTTTCCTCTGTTGTGAGAGACAGATTAATAAACATAATCTGATTAGCTGTGGCAGAGTTTGCGCAGGTTTAATACCAGAGTTCATACAGGTGCTGCCACAGGCCATAACAAATGAAAACAAAGCAGACCTTGCTTTTACATCTTGTCTGTGCTACAGCATCTGTAATAGCACAGCACCTTCTAGCTCCATGTCATAGCATTGATCTAGCTTTTATTCGGATAAAAGAATATCTATTTCCACACTCTTGTAAGCACATTCTGTGGTAGCTAGAATGGTCTTCCCAGTCACAGCCAAATCTGACTTGGGCCTGCTTAGTACAGTTTCCAAGAGCTGAAAATGCTTTGAGTAAAGGTAGAAAACGTGCTGCAAAATGAATCCCACAGAGGCAGAGGTTTAATGCATTTAAACCGCATTCCAAGTATTGCCTGACCTGACTTCTTTGGACTTGTGAGACAATTAGGTGAAGCACATTAATACAGTCAAAGCAGTTTCCTGTAGACAAGAAGGGACTGGCTCAGTGAGCCCTAAGCATCGTCGTGCACATCTCAGCAAAACCAAACTCTGTCTTTTAAAGCGAAGCTCTTGCTTCAGTGTGTAGTCCATGGTCCTCCTATGGATGCCTGTTAAAAACCCTCGGCAGAGTTGAACAGTACCTGAATTTTCAACATCAAACCTCCCTCTGTCTAGTCAGAAATCTCCCTAAGGTGTAAAATTGCAAAAGAAAAACAATGAGACTTGGAAGAATGATGATGCCAGATTATTTTGGGTCTGTTTTCTGTGGATACTAGGTCTGTTGTCCAGATGGTGGATCCACCCTCCATATTCAGTAGTGAGAGCCTGTTTCTTTTACAGTGAATTTGTGCTAATTAAAAGAATAGACTTTTACTCAAAATAGAACAAAAATATTTGGAATTTTTACAAAATTTTGGAACCAAATAAAAATAATGGGAAGAAGGACAGCAATTATATCTCCCAAGGAAAGAAAACGTTTTTCATCTTAATTTCTTAGGAAAGTTGGGGTAAACTTATTTTTGAAGGAGATGTAGGATGATGCTTTCCTTTTTAGGAACAATACTTTTACTTCCTAAACTGCAGAATCTGACTGGTATTGAGTGGTGAAAGCGTGAGAAATAACACTTGCAATGACTTGAGTGTTTTCCAGCTCAGGGCAGATGCAAACTCGATGTGACTAATGAAGGGAGGAAGAAAGGAATCCTTCTGCCTTGCTGCAGAGAAAGGAAAGGCTTCTACCCTCACCACTGATCCCATTGCTTGTTGTTATGCCGTGCAGCTGATATGGCTTATGGTCCTGGGGATGGTGCCTGTTCTGTGGCAAGTGTGGGAGACAGGAAAAAGAGGGAATGGGGAGACAAGGGGCCCCAAGCACTGCCGGCAAGTCCACATCTGTCTGAAGAATTTAAAAGCATCCAAGTCTGTCATATGTACTCTCCTCTCTCTTGCTGATGGATCTCCAGGTTTTGCCCAGTAAAAACCCAGCCAAAAGTGATGGCCTGAAAGCCAGTTAAGGAACCACTTGTTTACCATTCAGTGCTGTGTTACAGCCAGCCAAAAAACTGTAAAGGCAGCCAGAAGGGGAAGGGTGTGTATTCTTTCTCTGTGCTTTCCGGTATGACATTTCAAGTAGGATATTATTTCCCAGTGGGAAAAATTCAAATGATAATTTCCCTGTGAGAACTCCAGAGGGAAAAAAATAACACCCTCGATCTTCAGCCCAGCAGTAATTCTGACTACCTATGTTCCAGGCACAATGTTCTGCTGTTTCCTAAGGGAACTGAATTAATTCTGATAAGCAGTATTTCAACTTTTAAGAGAGGTTTCATTTTTTTAACATCTGATTGATATCTCTTTTTTTTTTTTTGTTCACCGAATTACTTCAAAGGCTTCCTTGATTTTCACCAGAGCGTGTCATATGGAGCCCATCCTCTTGATCAGATTAAACTTTAAATTGTGATTTGCAGATATAATCAGCAAATTGCACAAGTCAACAACAAAAGCCCATGACAAATTGCAGGTCCCCTTTATAATGAATCATTGCCAAGCATCCAGATGCTGAAACAAGTGAGCTCTTGAACGAACAGCTCATAAATCGTTTCATTCAGACTGAAGTAAGAGGCCAATGCCATTTTCCAATGAATATTCATGGTCAGAGGAAAACGTGTTGTTAACAGGCAACATCAAAAGGTGTATAAATAAAAACAGGTAAATAAAAGTATTTAATCATCAAGGCTAACTCTGCATTGCAAGGAGAAGCTGAAGTTCACATATGTAAATATGTTCAAAATGGTTTGAGCGCTGAGAAAGGCAATAGTATGCTGCAACACTGAAGTGGCTAAGTGAGTTAACTGGGCAGGCTTCTCAGGGTGCTATTCCTCTGAAAAAAGTTGTTTTTCAGAGGAATAGCGTGTAGGGAAATATGTATCTGTTTCCTTACAAAAGTTATTCACACACAAAAATTTGCTTGGAATGCTCAAGCCTAGACCTAGTCCTTCCCCACTGGCAATGTGTGTAGCTCCTTGGTTAGCTCAGGTAAAGGTGTGGCTCAGTGCTGTGGGCTTCTCTTCTGTTTTGCAGTACTAACGTCAATCACATAGAGCCATGACAAACCCCTCCTCCTAAACTGTCAAAGTGGCAGTATGAAGGATTGATCCCATGGATAAGTTCAGAGACTTTGGGAGATATGATGCCATGGTAGAAGATGATGTGGGCCAGGTAAAATGCTTCCCTCTGGACTGGACACCCTGCTCAGCTTTCCAGCCAGACCATTATAGTCTGGTATCTCAAACTCTGTGCAAAATCCCAGAGGATCCTGATTTTATCCCGATTCACCTTGTTTGTGCCTCTGTCTCCCAGTACAAAGGAGAGAACAATAGCTACCTCCATTGCGTGGTGCTTCAAGATGAAAGTGCTATCTAGGAATCTGGTATTTCTTTCACTCAGAGGAAGAGCCTCTTTTCATGTGTGTTTGGTTCGTATTGAAAGACAATTTACTGGCAGAGGAGTAGTAGCGCTTTTGTTCTCGGTTCTTGGCATCTCTCTTTGTTAACTTTTGCCCTGCAAGTGAATGAAACTAATATTTTATCCCCCATCTACAATATGCTATTTCTTTGGAAGCTGGAGTGTAATGAACTTGCTGTTTATTACAATTAACAAATAAATCCCTATACCTTTAAATTAGATCATAAATCTTTCAGTGAAATTCAATACTGCAGTGATTATGTTTTCTTTCCCATAAGAGATTCTTCAGTGATAGGAGCCAGGCAATTCCTGTTCCAAATAATACGACCCTGAGGACATTCCTTGGGACACATTTGGCCTTTTTCTTTGTGGCTTCCTTCTTTTATAATCATCTGAGATGCAGCTTAAACACAACAATGCCTAGCTAGTGAATTATAAAACAACTTATATTGCAGAGAAAATTACTTTCTGGTGTTTTAAAATCAGTGCAATTTAGGCTGCTTGTCTTCTGCGGGAGGGCTGGCCTGGGAACTGTATGTGCAGTGCTTTGCACAGTGCTGCTCTGAGGAACGCTAGGGAAGCGATGATGTCACTGCAGTACAAAGAGATTTGTCAAGTTTCACTCACTGAACATCAGTCCACTGAAGTCTCTGCATAGTTGTAGTTAGAGCTTACACACTGAGGGCAGCTCTGTGACATCTCTTACTCTCTCTGAGCACAATATCAGACAGATTTGTGGTTTTCTGACTGTTGAGTTGGGTGCAGCCCATAGAAAAGAGCTGCAGAGCTGCAGTATAACATCTGATAAAGAATCCCAAGTCCCACACCTACAGCACACTCCCAGTGACAGCTGTGTATTGTACATCTGTATGTCATGTAACACCTAGTGCTTTGGCTGTTCATTCCCTCTATGCCTGACTGACTGGACTCAAGGAATCACAGAAAATAGGAAACTCGTGAAGAGCTGATTGTCAGATTGGACTGAAAATGGGCAGGGACCAATTAATGCAGCTTGCCTTTGCTTCAGAGCAGCTTCTTGTCTTTTAAAGTGAATCATGTTCACATTATCAGAGACCCAGTTTTGATTAAGCATAAGTTATAAGGCCAAATCACTATATTTTCTCCCTAGATTTAAGAAATTTAACAATTTAACAAAGCCAAAGCCTGTCTGGGCCTTCATCCTTCTTGTATCCTGAACCTATTTCACCTGGCAGAAGAACAGAATGGAGAAATGTTGGAGGTCTTATCTTGGGGACAAACTATTTTTCAGACTTGCCTTTTTAACCTCTAAAGTAACTGTTTTATATGTTTAATATGCCTCAGTCATTTGGACTACCTTATCCCAGCTTCTTGTAGACCTTTGAGATTTACTGAAAAAATGGTCAAGCGTCCTGGCAAGATGATGTTTTTAACCTGGCAACAGCTCTCAGTATCTTTTTTTTTTTTCTTTTAGCTTTCCAATGCTCCTTCAGCACCTCCCACCCACTAAATATTGTTTCCTATCTCTAATTGGCAAACAAGGCCAACAACTTCAGGATAGAATGAAGCTGAGGTGTTGCCAGCTCATATGGAAAAAACCAGTGTCCCCAGGACAGATGAAAAATCAGGCTCCAAAGACAGCTTGTCTTCCCTGAACAAGATTTTCCACTGAAACATCAATGAAGAACTGAGCACGGTGGCTCTGCTTTGTACTCCCCATCCTGCCTGATAATGATTTAGGAGTTAGTATTTGTCATGCTTCTTTTTCTTTGCCTCTTGTTTTAGTACTTTAAAGGATGTTGAATCCTGGTTGTGATAAAAGCCAGTCTTTTGGATTGCTGTATCGGAGGCAAAAGCAAGAGTGTGAAAAAAAAAAATACAGCGCTAATCCATCCCCTTCTGGTTTGCCACCTTCTGTGAACTGGGCCCTGCCCCTTCCCACGGGCCTGGCGCAGTGCTTGGGAAGCACAGAGCTGCTTTGCAACCAGAGGGATTGGCTGTGGATAGTTCAGCAGATAGAGAACTCTCAGCAGTAACTTTGCTCCCCACTGTTGGCTAATCTGGAGCCCATGGAGAGGAAATTCAGACCCCTTCAGTACAAAAGAAAAGGTGTCCCCTCCCTTCTCAGCTAACTCATCAGAATGAGGATTTATCGTCTTCTGTCTCAATTCCAAAACCTTAATTAAGCATTTGTAAAAGATAGTAAATCTTCAGTTCAAATGTCTGTTTTCTTCTCCCACCCCAGTTTGTGACCTGACTGGAAGCAATGCAGAGCTCCCTTCCTGAATCTGCAGGCAGCCTGAAACAATAACTCTGAGACATCTTCAATGTCAGCGATGAGGAACTGAGACACCTACTTCCAGTCATTTTTACATCTATTTTTCAAAGCTCAATTCTCATTTGCTTTGTGTGACCCAAGGAGCTGGAGCATTAATAGAAGCACCCTGGAACCAGTCATGAATTGTAAAAGTTTTCCAGTGCTGAGGGCAACCCCAGGGCCCTGCCGTGGCTTTGGATGCACAGCTGACTCATGCTGTATATGACAGGAGCAAGCATTGAGAATTCTTGATCAGGTATTTTAAAAGCACACATGGAGGCAGCAGCTGCTGTTAGTGGAGAGGAAATACAGAATCTTAAAAAAAAAAGGATATATGTCTTTTTTCTTCCTAGTCATTCTTGAGCTGATTTCCTTGCAGGGTAGAGTTGGCCTTGTTCCATCCTGTTTCTGTCTGGATTTCAAACTTCCTACACACCACATCTCTCCTTCCAGCGCAATGCTAGATCTCCTCAAAATGGAGCCAAACTCTTTCCCTGAGATTGTGGGAATGTTCCCCTTCAAATGCAGAGAAATTTAAATGTGAATGTTGCAACGAGGAAAAAATATCTCCACTCCCAAACATAATGGCATGGTGCATATAAAGGGCTAAACTTTAGCTGAATACCTGCACTACAGCCCACAGTTCTTCCTCCTTTCCTATGCAATCAGCAGCTCATACTCCTGGTTGTGATGATTTTCCTGCCTGTAGAGCTCAGCCACTCTCCGAGTATCATTCTCCATCGATTGGATGTCCTTCTGTTTTCTCCTGATGGCAGCTTTGCCATTGTCTCCTCCCGTGATGTTTGGCAAAATAACCGCTTGAGAATCTGTTTGCAAATGGTTAGTGCCACTTGACGCTCACAGTAATCATAAATGGTACTAATTAGCTGCAGTGCAAGTTAAATCGTTGATCATTGCTTTTCAGCAAATCAAAGACACAATTCCAATTAACAATAATAATTCAAAACAATTAAGCAGTTACTGCTAGAGTTATTTTCATCCAAATTGCAGTGAAATGAACTTTCTCTCCAGCAGGGCTTTAGCTCCTGGGTAAAGGCTTTCCTGAAAAAAAAAAAGTAAATAATAACAACTGTATACAAGGAAAAATCAATAAAAGATAATTTGCAACTTGTAAAAGGTTTGCAGATCTGAGCAGGAATACTAGATTGTATTTAATAAATCTTCAATAGATTGTGTGTTTACAAGGTGGAATTTGAAACAAGGTTCTCAGAACAGTCTAAGGGGACTTAGATTAGAACAAGCCGAATGTTAAAAAACACAGTGCCTTCTCTCTCTCTCCTTGTATTACATTATTTTTTGGCAGAAATTCCCAGCTGAATCATTTTAGCAGAAAAGTTACAGTTTTGCTTTTTAATATATAGAAGCTTTCAAGTTTACAAGTTTTCTTAGTTTCATTATGAGAAATTTTTCAGTGACAGAACGGAGGCAGAAAGGGGCCAGGAGGGGTGTAGGCACTATTTTCCAACTGGCTGCAATTCTGTTTCACCTCTACCATTCACATCTAAATAAGATCCCTTTTGTATGTGCTAGATTGCTTTGAAATCTTACGCAATTCTTCCTTTGTACTTGCCTTAGAAGCAGCTGAGCAAGGCTTGGCAGGAGGGATGAGACCAATTTGCACTTTCCTTAGTTTCTGATTTTCCTGGACTTAGATTTGTGATCTGAATGTTGTAGCAGCTGGAGGCACCAGCCGTTGTCACTGTAGCATTGGTCACTCTATCTGAACTCTGCCTACTAAACTGTCTTTTCTGGAAATTGGTTAAAGATGGTGGATTTGTCATATTACAAACAACTGTCTTTGCTATTTGCAAGAATGCACATGCAGAAAAAAAAATTGCACTGTGACTTATTCCCAGGGACAAGGCTGTAAACCTAGAAAGCTTCTAGGATCCAGGAGGTGCTGGAAGTTTTCATTTGGCTGGAGAATTTGTTTGGCTGTGAAAGGTCACAGTTATTATACTTTAAGTCCTTGACCTTCTGTTTTATGAAGAAACCATTTAAGATTTAATAGAGAAGTCACTGAAGTGTGGTCGTGAGAAGAGGAGCATGCCATCCTCCATCATGCCTCCCACCCTGGTTCCTGCAAAATTGAAACTGTAGAAATCCACCTGGCTCCTCAAGGAATGGGTATTGTGCTAAAATGTCTCAACTTGGAAGCCTGCTCCTGAGCTAGAGGCATCACAAAAACTGGAATTCACCACTTCCCTTGATCACTTCTTCTCTCCAGTTTGTCATTAATATATGGGTCTTCTTTCACCTTACAAATTTTTCTGGCTTTCGTCTTGATTCAGTGAGGCTTTCATTTCCAGACAAGACTTCTTATGGACCCAGTACTGTGTCTTTGTGCAAGTGATCTCACATGACCACTGTTTGATCTCTTTTTCATGGATATAACAGCTTTGACAGAGACAGTGCTTGGCTTAAGCAATCTGCTTTCCAGCTCTCTGATTGCTTTCATTTGTTTTTCTTGCACCTGGCCTGTCACTTTCTTACTGCTTTTAGTGGAGTGCTGTTCCCTGGCTGTTCACTGCTCAGGGACCTTGCAGGGCTGGTGAATCCTGTCTCAGCAGTACGAGTTGTCTCTGGCATGTGGGCTCCTTGGACAAAAGAGAGAAGCCTTGATACTGGACTGAGTGAGATAGGGAGGGACCTAAATGCAGAGAAAAGTCTGGTCATAGAAGAAGTCCCTGTGAGACGTGTGCTAGCTCACCAAGAACTCCCCCCTTCTCCACACCTCACTAGCATTTGTGCGTAGGGCTGTTATAAAGTTGAAAGAGATGAAGACATTGTCATGTTATTAGAAATTGTGTTACCAAAACCACTTTTAACATAGCTTCTGTATAAAAATGCATGGTCCCAGAGGAACTGAAAGGAGAGAGGATGAAATAAAGAAGAACTTCACACTTCCTGGAGGTGACTGCATTTTTTATGAGTGGATTAGCTGACAAAAAATCCTTTGTAGATAGCTCAGTATTGCCTGTGTCTGTACTACATCGTCTCTCTGCACGTGTGAAGAGGAGGAGGTCATGAAATGGCAAGAATTCACATTGAATCGCTCAGGAGCTGTTTGGAGAATAAGAGAAAAAGACCTGGAACAAAGCTTTTCCATCACTGTTTAAATAAATTATTCACAAATAAATGTTTTCTACCATTTGGCTGCTCCTGTAAGACAGGTAAATACTATCTGCTGAGAGACATTTTCTGTTCCCTATCAGTGCTAACATTGTTTGCTGTGAACTGTGTTCTAGATAGTGAGCTTTGAGGGAAGACTCACACATTTTCATGCACTGATACTCGAAGCCCACTTTAGGATTTTAAATTCAAATGTTATAGTAAAGCACATTTAGTGGTTGAGTCAAAAACATGGGAAGTACTAACATCACTGGAAACTATCACAAAACTGTGAAATGGCATAAAGTGGGGAGACGAGGCTGGAACTTACTTGAGCGTTATACATGTCAGCAGTTACAAAATGAGGGCATATTTGTAGTGTATGCGTGAGAAAAGGAAACTGCTGCACTCTGGGTATTGTGGACAGTAATGCAGCCTTCTTTCAGCCCTGCGATGGACTACAGCAGTGCCCAGAGATGGTCAGGACATGCACGCTCATGGGACAGCCCACAGCCGTGATGTGGGGCAGAGAAGAATTTCAGTCCCCAAGTCCAGGTGGCACAGCATATTGCAATGGATAGGGCATGCCCTGGGATTCACAGTGTAGTCTTGCCCTTGCTGCAAGCTGCATCACTGCTCTGGGCATATGTTTCCCTGCCTGCTAAATGAAAATAATGGTGTTTCACCATGGTCTTTGTGAGGTGTGGAGGGAAAGTGCCAATCAAAGCTGTAAGAGGTGAGGTTTGCAGTGACAGTAACTGATAGATACAGAAAAAAGACTGACAGGCTTTCAGGCATGCAGCCCTTGAAGTTTGTGGGAGAGGTAATATCTTTTATTAGTTCAACTGATAGAGCTGGAAGAAAACAACCAAATCCTTGAAGGTGTGTGTTCCTGAAAGTTTGTCTTATTCCCCTCCCCAAATTCCTTCAGTTATTCAAGTAAAAAGTACTACCTCTCCCTGAAAACCTTGTCTCTGATATCCTAAGATCATTACAGCTGCAACACTGCTACAAGAGCTCACTATTACAATGTTAATAAATGACATCTTGTCGCCTAATGTCTATGGATGAAAGGCCAGGGAGCAGCTCTTGACCCTGCTACATACAGTTGTCACATTTATGCTCAGTTATGGCCTTGGATACAGCTGGAAGTATATTTTGTATTGGTGTTTGAGCCAGGGGAGGCCAAAACTGCCACAGCAACGTTTTGGGATAGAAAGTGAAAAAGATGGTATGCCGTAAATCAGGAACTGAGGAAGGAAGATGAGATTTTGCCAAGACAGTGGGGCAAGGATTTAGCTTCCTGTATATTAAGTTCCCTTTAAATATTCCCAAGCTGACAGGACCTGCGTAGCATCTCATATGAAGGACATTTCCAGCATTTCATTGCCTTCTGGAGCTGTTCCTGATTTGAGTAACTACCAACACTCTCTGAAGTGCCAAGCCCCTCAGCACCCGACCTGCGCCACTAATGTGGTTATCTGCATCAGTGGCTTATGGTGCTAGTTCATTCTGTGATTGCCATAAAAGCTGATACTGGTGCTATGCTCTCTCCAGATGAAACAGCATGGCATGGGTTCACAAATAAGTCCTTGTAGTGAAATTGCTATATAATGAATATACTGATTAATCTGAGAGCCTATGCTAATGAGACCAGTGCAAAGTCATCTGGAATCCCAGAGGGTCTGCCATTCTACTTCAATATGTACCACTTTAATATTAGGGAAGGAAAGATTTTGCTAGTGGAGGGAAGCATGAATAATGTATTGCTGTGGATAATGGTAAATACTCATTACATATTCCTCCTTTCTTTTAGATGTACCGTGCATATGTTAAAGACAGTCTTTGTTCAGAGGAAAGGATTATTTTAAACAGGGAGGTGATGCACAGTGTCTTGCAAATTATAGTCATGTGAATGTGGCAGATGGTACCATGGTGTCTGACAATTGCCTATGACATCAAATTAGTTACTCAAGTCAAGAAGGCTGATTTTTGCCAGATATGTGTGTGTTTCCAAGGTATAAACAAAACAGAGAGGACCTGTTTGCCTGCAAGAAATCTGTGAATGATCTCGAGTAAAGACCCCCAGTCCACTCTCTTTGATAATGCTGAAGGAGCTATTAAGGTAGAGAGCTTTGGAAACGCATGTGCTATCACCAGGCAGCTGCGGAGATCTTCTGCTCTCCATGGAGCTCAGCTTCATCGCAAACCATCCGCTTAAAACCCTGTAACTCCTAGTGAGAGTAGCACTGGACTAAAATAGGGTTGACAGAGGGATTGAAGGAGAATGCTGAAGGAATCATCTTGTGGAGCACAGATATTCCTTGTGCTCAGCTATGCCTGTCTGTGAGGTTAGTGTCTGCACTGGCACAACCACTCTCAAGTCAGAGCCAAAAGGAATTTATCTGACTCCTAGCAATATCACAGCAAGGTCACTGCTGTGTACTGATGATCACACATGGCTAACCGGAGATTGTTTAACAGCCGGTCTTAATGGAGGTTGCTATTAGTTAGAAGTCACTTGAGGGTATATGGATAGCGTCCTGCACTGACATGCCAGTCGGTACCTGACTTGAAATCTGTCCACAACTGATGTAAGCTTAGCTGTTGGGAACTTGTCACTTAAAAAAAACCCTGTCCCCACTTCTGTTTAATGTACAGCCAGAAATCTGCTCCTTAAAGTCTCTGTGCTTCAATGCCCCATCTGCAAAGAGGGAAATATTCCCTACATGTTTTCTCCTACCTAGATTCCTAATTGGGTCAAGGACGTCCTCTCATTATAACCAAATTCTTTATTAGTCACGGTTGTGGGAAAGGCTGGGCTTCTCAAGGAACATCACCTAGATACAGGTCCCACAGCAGGGCTGGGGAGCTGTGAGTCTGCTGTTTCAGTACTAGGCAGTAGGTGGTGATCTGCTTGAACTCTTGTGCGGTATCACTGAAATACTGAATTATTCAGCCCCATGGGCCAAGGGTGAATCATAACCAGAATGCTGCTGTCACCCTGATAATATCTTACAAACCCTATGTTAGAGTAGTGTTTGTGGCATAGTTCATTGCCTTGTCACAACCACACATGCATTCCTTTGTACTTGCTCTTGGACCAACCGGGGCAGATCTCTGTAACAACCAGGATTCCTGGCTGGCCGAGGACACTTCAGCACTGGCTTGAGGCGACAAAGCAAGGTGTATGACCTGCACTGATTCCATCAGATCCGTGTGTCCTGTTCTACACTTAATTTAGATGCAGTCTCAGTTTGAACCTGTCTGTGGAATACGCTTTGCAGCAAACTGGGCAGCCCAGAGTTTGGAAACAGGCTGTGTGAGCAGCATAGTCCTTCTGTGTGCTCTTCAGAGTGAGAAGTTACAGGTCTCTGCCCTTCTCCACCTGTTCACTGCTCTGTCCCTTGCCAGAGGTTAGCACTTCTTCTGATCTGACAACTAGAATTGTTCATTAGCCCAATTCTATCAAAATGATCTGGATTAGCTTAAAACATTGCTAATAGTAGGTTTTTGTTTGTTGAATTTCTTAAACCCATTTTGACAGAACCAGGTTAGACAGCAACTATATGATCAGTTATGTGAGCTGATGTCAGAGGCTGGTAAGCTCTTAACCTACCTCAGCTGAACCCAGAAAAGCCTATATAATGACAGTCCGCAGAGCCTAATATCTGTCTACGTCTGGGGTGGCAACTGGTCCTATTTCACGCAAATGTGGCATGGAGGTAAGCAGATGTTAGGCCCTAGCTGACATCCTCCTTGAGGAAGGCTGCTGGGGAGTTGTGTTTGGAGGGAGGGCAGGTTGATGGAGGAGAAAGACCAGTCTGGGAGAATTCAGGCCTGCTTTGTGTTGGGATTGGAGCTCTGATGTCATCACAACCTGTTTTGCAATAACTTGTCTTCATGCAGGATATGTCTCCTCTGTTTGCCCTCTTGGGGCAGGCAGGATGTCTCTGGCACTGTCCACACAGACAGAGTAATACAGGGAGGGGAAAAGGCATACTCAGTGGCATGGAGATGTACAGTGGCTTTAAAGCTGAAAGGAGTCTCTGCATTCTCTGTGGAGGACGTTAAAAGGTTGGGTTGAAGTGCCTTTGTTCAGCTGTACTTTTCTGCTTAGAAAATTAGCCTGTCAGGAGAAGGGCAATCACAAGGGAGGGGCTGGATGTAGGACAAAACATCCACTTGGAAGAGCTGAATTCTTCATAAAAGGTCAGTGGAATTAGCTTTTTACTCTTGAGAAGCATTGATGCATTGCAGGTGAAAGCCTGCTGCAAGGTGTCAGAGTGGGAACAGAAGGAACTTTGAGTATTTGTGGGGGGAAATTCTGGTTCATTAAATACTTGAGGAAACTTCTGAAAAAGAAATACACCATCCTCCAGGATGTCTCTTATTGAACAATTTGATCTTCAGGGTACCCATACTGCAGAGTTATGATCAAAATCAGACTTCAGTTATTAAATTCCTACTTTTAGGCACTTTTTAAATGCCTTCAGTTATTAGATTCCCAGCCTCAGGCATGGAGGGGTTGAATTTTCTGCAATAAGGTTTATAGCTCTGAAGGACCTGGTTCAAGAAGGTTAAAGATGAGAACCAAGGGGCAAGTTCTGTTGCTGAACAACCTTCCTCCCCGATTTTTAAGATTTATGTTCTTGAAGGGAACTTTGGAAGCCCGTACAGTGCTCAGCATGAATTTGCACTTATGTTGGAGCAGTTGTCTTCCAGGATGTCTGTCCGCAGGGCTGGTAAGCTACCTCTTCTAACACTTTGGCTTTGGACATACCAAGTAGTGGACTAAGGTCTGATTTCCCAGGCTCCAGCCCTTGGCCTGATCCACCAAGACTACCAGAGATTTGCATGAAAACTTTTCAGATTCAATGAATTGCATTTCTTCCCTTTATTTTGTTGCAACATTTCTTGATGTATTTTCTCTCCACTCACCCTTGCTCAGGTAAGGCTGGGTTTGGTGTTACAAGGAATGTGGCAGGGCTGGGAAGGTGGGACACTAAATAAATAATGTCAACAAGATGTTTCTCCTCCCCAGTGGGGCTGTTAATAACCCTTCCTATGTGAAGCTGTGCCAAGTTTGTTTGCCTTGTCCAAACCCAAGCGGAGAGAAACCAACTCCTTTGGCTTGTTTAATCACTTTCAGCGTCCAGCTGCTGCTCCCAAAGTCTCTGATGCAGAGTTGCCAGAGCACAAGGAATACGAACAATATCAAACAGCTAAAAAAGGAGAGAAAAAAGGGGCATGGTGGCAAAATTCAGAGCAACAAAGAAGTAGAATCTCCTCTGCCGGCACTGTCGAACTGTATTTTTGAGATTACTTTGAAGCTGGTGAATCTGAAATTCCTCATTAGAAGCCAATGGTAGATATAGGAGGCTGAGCTTCTAATCTGTATATGAGGAGATCATTCCAACCATGACCTCCCTCTATCCACTTGATACAACATTTACTTCAATCAAAGAGGTAATTAAACTCCTGAGATGAGCAATCCCCATGGTTCATGTCCTGAATTTAGTGCAGCAAAAGTTCTTAAGTAATAAAACGGCAGAACCTGCAGTTATTGCTGGAACCAGACAATGCCTAAGGCATAAATACAAGGGAATAACTTTTGTCAAGGATGTTCTGCATGCCCTAAAGCGCACCTCAGGAGCCCATGCATGTACAGCCTCAGCGTGTCAATCAGGGCTCTACTAAATGTAGTTGATAAGCGGTAGGGGAAACCATGATGGTGGACATGAGAGTGAACCAAGATACTGGGACTGCAGAGAGGTTAAGTTGGTACAGCTTTTTCCAGTTCATTAGCTTGAATGCTGATCCAAACGCAGAGCTGGCACAGCTGCAGGTAATGACAGAGGAGCCAGAAGGAAAACTGTCAATAGCAGTTTTTTTCATCAGAAGCTGCCATTTTGTTGAAATAAAAGCTGTTCAGGAGAACACGTCAATAGCAATCACGGTTGAGTAATCCTGTATTTTGTTTAATCCCAACAAAATGGATATGGTACAATCTGTGTAGTGCATTCAGATTAAAATGGTGCTGCAGTATGTGCTGCATGAAAGTGCCAGCGCCATCCATATGAAATGGCTTGATGTCTCCACAGGGAAGAAAACAAGCCATTTCTTTTCTTCATTAGAAAATGCTGGTTTTTCCTTGGGTTTGAGATGAAAGTAGGGTTTAAAGGACTGGCATTTCTGCAAAAGAGAAACTTGCTTTCTGATGAGCTTAAAGATGTAGCTTCAGAAGGGAAAGGCTAGGGCTGTCGGTGAAGCCCAGAGAACTTGATCAGAGGTCAAGACAAACTGAGGCTGCTCAGCACTTCTTGGACATAAAACATTTCAGATCTCTGGACACTTTAGAAGGGGTTAGTCTCTGTCCCTGATCTAAGAGAAAAGAGGCAGTGATGTATCCGCTATATAGCACCTTTCAGGCATCTGGAATGCTTGTGGTGTCCTGCAGAGTGTGCTACTTGGCATATAGAGCAATTCCAGTGGTAAGCATAGCAGCGTTTGCATTCAGGTCTATGTAAGGACTTGAATTAAATAAGAAAAAAAAGTACACACATTCCTTATCCCATGCAATTTTATTATGTGAGGTTTCCAAGAAAAAGATCAACTACCACTGAAGTGGGCAACACTGCCCACTTGCACCTCTCAAAGAGTAACTTTTCTCTGTAGTCTTGCTTCCATCACTAAGCCCCGTGATTTCTCATATCTGAGATTCCTCGTACAGCTCTCCCTGGGGCTGTCAGCTCATGAACTCCCATTTTGCTATGGGTAAAGCAGATTACTTTTAAGTGGATCGGTCCAACACATTCATCATTTGATTGTTTTTTCCAGTCCACACAGGCAGGAATAAATGGCTGGGTCATCAACCCCTTGCTGCTCCACGTTCAAGCATGGTTGCAGTTGTACAGTTTTCTTTTGCAGGCAGGTTTTCAGCATCAGAAAATGTTGCTTGTTGTCTCTAGGGCTGCTGTGACTGTGAGACTGTGTCAGAGGCTTTCCACGCCCTGGCTAATTATGCTGTGTATGCCATCGGAATGGGAGAGCTCCTTTGGATGCCATCTGCTGATCAGCTTATGCCTTGAAGCAGAAAAATTGGGTGCCCTAGTAATTATGATCCTCACTCCTGTCATTGCACATGCTCTGCTTGTTTTCTGTAAATGGCTGATCGTTTCTGAGTCTGCGTAAATATGTTGGTTGTTTCCTTCTCCTTCACCCCAAGGCAAAGGATTTTATGCTGCCTCTGGAGGGTGCCCAGGATTTCCTGGCTGTTGAATCAGGGTCATGTTTCAGATGACAGGGTTTCAGTTTCTGTTGTTTCTGGTTAACAATATGTTTGTCTTTCCCCTGGCAAACATGGTCTTAAAGGGGCTGGCTGGAAAGTCTCTGAGCTTCTTTGTTAAATAAAATTGCTTTTGTATGAAAAGCTACAGGCCATGCTATGCCTGCATGTTCCCTAGCTCCACTCTTCCTTCTCCCACTAGCAGTGCTAGGTGTGGGAGAGGTAGTGCTATGTTCTGCATCTTCTTTCTTTCACCTGGATGAGGGAAGTGTTAGGTGGCACACAGCACAGAGGGATCCTAAAGCATCCCTAAGAATTAGGGATAAGAACCGCCAAAGGTTGTTCAAGTTGGCTGGAATCACAGTTAAACTCTAGGTCAGGCTTTGCTTTCCGGTGCTGCTACTTTGGCTCTCCAAAGAAGCAACCTTTGGGCTCAGCTCTGCAGTCTGTTCCTCCTTTCCTCTCCCATTCTCTTAAGCTCAGAAATCCCCAGCAGCACCTGTGTGTCCTTCTCAGAGTATCTTTTTACAGTCATGTGTTCTATCCTTATTAACATCGCTGGAAGTGCATATGATTAGTTTGCATCTTTTAGCCTCAACATGGAGCTTCCTGTGATGCTCTCAGGTAAGATACATCCTAGTATCAGGCAGAGTACCAATAATGACAGAAGACCAGAGCCAGCCTTGAGAGACAACCTGGCAGGCAAAATACCACAAAAAGATACAGCTTTTCTACCATGGAAATTGTCTTATCTCTTGTATTATGCCTTTAAAACTGAGCTACAGTACAAATGGGTCAGAGTTAACCTAAAAAGTATCATATTTCTGAAGGTAAACTGCAATTTGTCACAGTAGCATTTATGTTTCATGGAGTGGGCAACAGGCACTTCCCAAATTACACACAGACACACTCATGTAGACCTACGATCAAGTTCAGAGCTGCAGTATAAGCCTCTCAAGACTGTAAAAGCCAGCATTCAGCTTTGCCTTTTTCTCTTATAGCAGCAAGAAAGTGCTTACGGATTGATGATGACCAGAGGTATTAGGCAGTAGAGAAGCATCAGTAGTCTGGACAAGGTGTTTATAGTATGCTTTGACCTGGTCACCAGCACTCTGCCTGCTCATCCATCACCTCTGGCACTGTCCCCCTTCCAAAACCACTCAGAAACTTCCTACAGCCACTTTTATTTCAGTGATCAATCTGCAGAACAGTTTCCTTCTCTCATTTCTGCCTTCGTTGTCCTGGATCCATCCTGAAGCTCAACACAGGCAGTACATAGCTGGGACAGAAGGCTCATATCTCACTGATACATGGAGGTGCTAACAGGTATTTAAGCTCACTGCAATGACCCAATTACTGGCTTCCTAATGAGGTGCATGGCCACTTGCTTCCTTTCCTGGAATGTCTTGAGCTATCCAGCTGTAAAATCATATCATCGTTCTGATCAGCAAAGCTGCAGTATGTCATTTGAAGAGGTTTTTATAGCTCCTTGCAAACCTGATATAGTTTTCTTGGTGATAATTCAGGCTTTTGGATTTATAGATGGATAGAAATGGCAAAAAGCAAAAATAATCTTGACAGTGTAATTTCAGAGAGCCAATAGATTTTCAAAGTGCCCTTTTTCTGGGGTGCTGTACCTGCCACACAGGGCATCTATGGTACCATGTGGAAGCAAGGCATGGGCAGCTCTGGGCTCCTGGGCAGCTCTGCAGCAACAGAAGTACAAACCTTACACCATGTGGAGCTAGAAGAATTAGTATCTATTGCATGAGCTTGAAAGCTTAGCCCTGTTAGTCCAGGCTGCAGCAGGTTCTTTGGTCTCTGCTGGTGCCCAAGTGAGGAAGACAAGACACCTTTCTGCATGACAGCCATGGGGACAGCTTGTGTAACTCATTTAGAATTACTCCACAGGGGCAATGCAGCCAGCACTCCACTCTCATACTCTGCCACGTATTCAGATTCACATGCTTTCTGTTAGACCTTCCACACCTGGGACTGCTCCTCTTCCTTTTCACATCTGCCAAACAAATATTAAATACTGCCACCGTTTTCAGTAAATTTAAAAGCATGTAAAACTGTAGAAAAGGTGCTGTATGGATTAGCAGATAGACCTGGACAAGCCAGGGCAGGGTTAACGGGCAGACAACTATTTATGGAGCCCCATTCTCCCAGACAGGGAAGGGACAGCTAAGTCTGAAGTGCTGTTGTTTTCCCTGTCAACCTGCACCAGAGATTGGGGCAGGCCATTTTCGAAGCAAGAACTGAAAGTTACCTCTGCAGTCAGCAGGTCACTACTTAACTTCTCTCTTTACAACTAGTTCTTGTTTCCACTCTATGCAAAATAGCCATTACAATCCCTGTTTAAAGAAAAACATGGAATACTTGACCCAGAGCTTAGCGTTTCATCTCAGTCCTTCAAGACTGAACTTCCTTATTTTGGAAAAGAGCATGATAGCCCTGGCCTCTAAAGCGCTGAATGCATTCATTTACCTGCAGAAGTCTTTATTCTCAATAATGACCCACTTGGCTGTGCTTCTTAGACATTACTTATGTATTTGAGGGCTGCTCTCTTAAGTGGGCTTTTGCAATAGATGAGGGTTATTTAAAAGATGCAGCTTGCTTCCGCAAGTCACAAACCAATAAAGTTGTTCAAAGGACTTGTACAAAGAACCAAAATTATTTCTAAGATAGAGAAAAAATGAAGCCTGAAATAGGAATCTGCGTGTCTGATGAGCTGGAATCTCCAAGGATGGCTTCAGTTATCTTTGATGCCTGCGGTGCCTGGCTTATGCGTAGGGCTACATGATCAGAGGAAAGTTGAGTAAAGGATTTTTCCTTGGGAAGTAAATTCATAGTTTCATCTATTTTCTGCAATTCCCTTTCCAATTCCAAGTTGAAACAACCAGCAATTCTAATCCTCCACAATGGGAACGCAAGGAATGGCTGTACTCAAAAGTGCAGGCACCACCAAGTCTAGTAAAAAATTAAATGGGATTAATTTAACCATATTATATCCAGGTATCAAATACTCATGGCTCAGAATCATAATCACATTACCCTTGCTTAAAATTAATCGTGTGTCAGCTGAGTTGTGGTAGCTGTGAACAGTTTTCACCTGCAGCAGATAACAGGTCATACAATGCAATTTAATCCCTTTTCATTGTAAATGAAGCTAAATTACTCCATCTTGCCTTTCTCCTGGATTGAGAGGAGGCACATAGGATTGCTAACACTGCTGAGCCAATGCATGGTCTCTTACTTAGCAGCTTGGGCTTCTCTTAAGAATTGAAGTGGCCTTGATTTGCCTTTTCTTAATTTGCTTTAGATACGCTCAGTCACTTCAAAAAATTCATTTTAAATAATTGTCACGAGTGTTTTGTTGAAGACAAGCCCACAGCGTATTAAATTTGCTTTTCTTTTCTCTCTACAAGCATTTTTTTTTCTACAGTGGATCAACAAAGAGCAGTCTCTGTTGAAAGTGGGTAGCAGAACCAATACAACCTTCTTTCAAAGCTTCTTCTAATTTCCCCAGCTTCGATCCTGACAGTAGTTGGGCTTCAGTAGCTGTTTACATTTAGCTCCAATAACATAAGATAATGTACTATTAACTGCTAAACTAATGATCCCAGACCTAGCATTTTCATTGGGACCTTGCCCCATTGAGCTGACACTCCTCAGATCATTTTCTCTTTCATTAAAGTAATTAAAGTCAACGTTGTTGGAAGGGCCTTCAGGCAATCAAAGACACAGCTGATACTAATAAGCAAAGCAACATCCACATTTATGTTTCTTTTGATCTGCGGTTTAATTGCTGGTAAGCCAGGCGCACAGTCTATCAAGATAGGTTTTCCTGTATATGCATTTAACCTGCTTCAAGGCAAGGCGACAGGCAGCTGGACCAGAGCTGTTCCCCTCCAGCCATCAAGGGGCTTTGCTCTGGGGAGGCAATTCTGGCTGACAGTGCAGTGACGATGCCCCTGGTATCCATTTGCCTCTGGACCTTCTTGTTCCTGCACTGCAACAGCCATGAGCTTCTGAGTGATTTTCTTCACTCTAGTAAAGGATTTCATGGTGAAGAAGACCAAAACTTAAGAGGGGAATGGGAATTCTTTTAAGCGTGTATTTCTGCTGCAAAGGAATTCAGTGAGCAAATTTACACTGGGTGATCGAGGGTTGTGTAATGGGTGGGTGATGGGAAGAGCCTTGGTAAACTTTAGTGCTAATCTAAATTCTGCTGGGGGATCTCACCAACCTTGCCCACATTGCCCCATTTGTGAAGACCATTTTATAGGAGTTTGTTATTACAGTTCCGCTCAGATAATAACACTATACAAACATGCCATGGGGCTGCTTCATTTTCCTATAGGTATTCCCCCCGGAACTGGCTCTCTGAACATGCTTGGCAAGCAAGAAAAATCGCACTACTCTTTAGCTCCAAGCACCGTCAGCTCCCTTGTGTAATGACAGCCCTACTGCCCCTCCTGCCTTTCTCACACCACAGCTACAAAGATCCTGCAGCCAGAGAAATTACTTCTGAATAATAAAAGGCTTATTGTAGCCATCTCTTAGCTGCAGCACAGAGATGGAGATATGATTAAGTCCTGTTCTCCATAAACATAAATTTTGAGGAATAATATTGATAATGTTGGACAGTAGCCTCATAGCTTCCACAGGTGATCTGTCTCTTGGTTTCCCTTCAGTGTGCATTGCTTACCCCATCGCCACCTTCTGTCTCTGCAGCACTGTGCACAGCAGAGCCAGTTTCACAAGCATCTGGGCTGAGCCCTTGTGCTAGTTCTGGTGGTGCTCATTAACTGTCTGGTGGGTCACTTCAGCCAGCTGAAAACTGTCTCTCGTGAGATGAGTCTGCTCAGGGCAGGACTGCCCTAGGCTTGGAGCTGGTTTGAGGTAAGGGAGAGAGGAGAGATCTGGGAGCAGAGGGAGGAGGGGAAGCAGAGACTGCTGTTAGGAGCTGTGAGATCAGCTCATCCCATCTGGCAAAGCTGAAGCTTTCAAAGCCTTTAAGCTAAGTACTGCAATGCTGTATTTTCCCCTGCTGCTCTTAGAAACTGTGACTGTTCTGCTGCTTCTGGAGCTCTTATCTCTTCTGTGCATTGTTCCATGTGGAATAGCCACCGTAGGCCTCGCATTTAATTTCAAACACCTCAGCCCTTGACTATCAGTTTCCTGCAGCACAGGTAAATGATTGCAGTGAGTGCTGGGGAGGTTTGAAAATTAGGTTACGTCTCTATGCAAGAGCACTTGACCGACTTTACCCATGTTGTTAGACAAGTAATACCCGGACAAAGCCCAAGGAGCCTGCAGCATAAGCTACACTTGTAAATCACATATAAATCTTGCAAGACTTACTGCATAGGTTCTTAACTGGTACGGACAGAAATTTTGAAGCTTGGTGTTATATCCTTGGCTCAGACCTTGGAAAGTGTCCAGACTTTGATAGGAGTGCTGTCCTTTTGTCTGTCTTCAGTTGATCACCTTTCTATTGAACCTGAAAGCCCAGGAGAAGCTCAGTTAATTATTTTCAATTGTTTTTTTGGGGCAGCTGATTAAAAGTGATTGAGGCCGTAATGAAAGCTGACCAGCTTTCCAAACTCTAGATGAAAACCGTTTGGTTTTATTCCCCTAGGCTGGAGAGGGAAAATTGGAATTCAAACTAGGAGAAGAGGGAGGAACAATTAACAAAATTTCTCAAGAGGGACAATTATGGAAATAAAGCAGCTTTATTGTAGAAAATCAGTATTGCTTGTGAAACAGTTATCTAAGCACAGCATGGTGCAGTTCATTATTTTGTGCTGTAAATCAATATCATTTAAGGATTTTGAAGAACAGTTCATCTTATTGTTGCTGTTATTCTAAAAGCAACTACTGCAGTAAAAGTACTGTTCAAAGGCTGTGTTCTCGATGGATGTTGCCAGCTTAACCTGGAAGAATATAACTGGCAGGTCTGCAGTTTCGTGACAAAGATTTAATTCAGCTTTACACAGACATGAATTCAATTTACACAGAGAAATTCTGCTCCAGACAGTTGGTGTTTTTTATCATGGGAGATTACATGTTTGCTGGATAACTCTTTCTGAATCTTTTGCAACTGCCTGAAATCGCGGCTCAGAGATGAGCTGCTGTCTTCTATCAAACCAGAACGGACTTTATGGCGTTTATGATAAACATCTCCAGACATAGTGAAAAAGCTGCTTGTTGTCACTTGTATGCAGTTGGCTTTTTCATCAGTGATGTGGAAAATAAACAGTTTCAGATCCTGCATACAAGGTGAAATGGAGAAAACGTGTTGTGGCCCAGCTGGTTTCAGGAATTTGAGGAAGCAGAGAGGAAAAACACTTGGGGCTTGAAGGTTTGGTCTGATGTGAACTACCTGCTTAACTCTTTGTTTGCTGTTGTGTTCTTCCACTCTGCTGTGAAAGCAGCACTTGAATACTGTGGCTTCAGAGTACACCAGCGACCCTAGGTCACATCTTTCTTTCCTTCTGGGAAATAGAGCCTATTGCTGGTGAAGTTTCCTAATAGCAGGTATTTTTTCCTTTCTTGTTCTGGTTGCTCCATAGAAATCCCTTTCACATTTTAGGAACTTGCCTTTCCAAAACTCTTCCAAGTAGAAGGAAGATGGCCTCTGTTTGTGGAGAACTGAGAACTGGGATTACCATGCTCTCCCTTTGCCATCTGTGTCACCATAGGAAAATGGCTGAAACGCTCAGTGCTTCAGTTTACAAACAGAGAGTCAGTGACCCCTGCAGTAATTACCTGCTGTAGATGGAACTGGTAGATATTTGAGGTAGTTTGTACTACACGATGACACTTGATTTACACTTATTGGAGTTTCAGTTATCACTCTGCCAAACACTTTTGGGTTAAAATTGTGTAGGTTCATGCTTCCATCTGAGCTATTTCAGTCATTTCTGAGAATGAGGCGTGGAGAAAATATATCATTAGGTAGCTGGAGAGGAAAGGGCGGCCACAGTGACCTTACTGCTAGCATTTATCAACTTTCAGCATGCTGTTTTGGAATGTTAATGTTTCTTTAATGTACTGTTTAGTATGGAATTATCCTTGTATACTGAATGCTTTGCAGAACACATAAAAAATATTCTGTGGCTAGATGCATACAGTGTAATAATTAACACAGTGAACTGGGAAAACTTACCCAAGTATCACTAAGTGGTCATATACTTTAGGGTTTTTAACAACCTGGTGCTCTTACGCCTTCTGTGATGATTCTTTTTGGGGAAAGGATATTTCACTCTTTCATCCAGAAAAAATGATTAATAGCTCAGCTCCTCTGGGACTGGAGGTAGGAAGGTAAGTGGTGTATTGCAGGTTGTAAGGGGAGTTGTGAGTGACTGCAAACAATTATTGGCCTAGCAAAGGCAAAGTCAGTGTCTCCTTAAAGGGATGATAAATGTTGTTCATAGGAACAGAACCCTATTGTTCCATCTGCTTGGTGTTACATTACTTCAAACAACGTGGGGAGCGAGGGATTTCTATCTAACCACACACATTCCACCAGCATCTGGCAGAGGAGGAGAAAAAAGAAGAGAGAGGTAGATTGTGAGGGAGGAGAGCTACTGGGCTTCTCACAGCTTGTGGTAGCCAAGTGGGATGTGTAGCTAGTGGTCATGTCGCTAGAAACAAACAAAAAAATGCTTTTAAAAGGTCTTTTGTGACCAGGGTATTATATTTCGATAAGCAGCCAGGAAAAATAAGGCAATAGCAGAGACTGTGTCATGTACCTGACTAAGTAAGATGTTTTGCTTCTTGGGGACAGCACTTGGACAGTGTTGGGTTCAGTGTTTGGGTAAAAAGCAAAAGGCTGGAGTTAAGCTGTACCGAAATTGCAAAGGCTGCCATTTTTCTATCTTACTGGCCTCTAAGGGGTGGTGATTAGTCTCTTTAGGTCTTCTTGTGCTTCTTGCAGCCAGTCATAAAATAGACTTTCTCCTGTGATGATTATAACAGTGCTGAGCTCTCAACATGGATGCTAGGCTCAATTAATTTGTTAAGTGCTTTGCTCTTCAGATGAAAACTGAATTTTAAGTATTGCTCTGTTGAATTCCATCTTTCTTTGCCATCCATGCTGAGGGTATCCAGATGCATTTCAGACTGATAAATTCTCAGTGTGTTTCTTGCTGTGCTGTTCTGTATGGATTATTTTTACATCCACTTAATTCCTGCACTCCATGTGCTTCTTAAATGGCGTACCTGCAAAAGCTGTAGAGACTAAGAGAGGAGATTCCTTGGGTAAATGCTGGCCTTAATTAAAGTGTCAGAGTTTCATTTCATTTATGCAGGAATTTGAAAGTAACAGATTATAGCAGTGGGAGAGGAAGAGGTCAGGTAATGTAGTTCAAGAAGCTGGGCGCAGGTCCTCACTGTGTGATACCTTTTGGTCCAACAGTGAACAAGTCACTTACTGGGCCTGTAATCCTCATTATACAGAGGGGAATGTCCCAGTGTTTGTTCAGATGATGTAAAGCTTTAGGTAAGTACCATATATTTGCTCTTAACATTAAATTAGTTCTTTAGTTCTTTCTGGCATTGCCCTACAAATAGGAATGATTTTTGCTGGTTTTGTTGAGGAACCGGGGGTTGGGACTGCTACAGAGGCATGCAAACATGTAGCTGCAATAGTGATGTGAGGTAACCATCGTGCTAAAGGCTTCCTGTATCAGCTCATCGCTTTCCCCTGATATTTCACCTGTTTTTGATGATCTACTTATTGGATGTCTGAGACTGATGTCTCTCCTATAGGCAATGAAGAGAAATAGCCTCTCTGGCGAGCACTGTGTCTTATCTACTTGGGACACCTCAGGAATCCCTGTTTCTGTTCATTGACTGCAGACAGGGCCTCTGTGACTAGTTTAGGCTTAGATCCTAATGGTTCTCTTTGGGACAGGAATTTGACCTGTTGTCCCCGTTAAGACGCCTACAAAATTCAGGATGAGGCAGAGCCTGGCTTAGTCCTACAGCCAACCTCAGAGTTTCACAAGGTCATAGAGGCTTGTGATGGTTGTAGGTAGCTGGGAACAGGAGTGTGACGCTCCTCTGGACTTGTTTGCCCAGTGCTGGGTTATTTCATACCCACAGATGCCATAGCCAGCTTCTATTGTGTTCTCTGCATGTATTGTGTGGTGTGTTTGCTTGGCAGACCCGATACCTTGCTATGATAGTGGATTTAGTTGGTTGGAAGCTGCCAACAAGCTGTCATCCTCGTGCTAACAAATGTTTCCATTCTTTTAAAACCCATTAGGTAGACAATTGATTGTTCTCTCTTCCCCATCGGGGCTCTGTTGGAATAGTACAGTCCCTGGGCAAACTTTTCTGGGTATATCTTCCAGCAAGTGGGGGCTTGGCAGGCAGTTCCCCACCACATGGGAAGAATCCAAATAGACTTATCTTTTGAGAACAGTGACAATGCTCAGCATCCTGTACCAGCTGTGCCCTTCTGCTGGCTACTGGTGCTTGTTGTGCTGTAAGACTTTAGCATCTGGCTCTTCTCTGAAGAACTGAATCCTTCGTTCCCCAGGGAGTATAGATGACCTATACCTCTGTGTGCAGAGTGCGTGGTTCCCTTACATTTGAAATCTCTGAACAGCCAGCAAACTGTAATAAGGTTAGGGTTAGGAAACCAAATGTAGGCAATGGTGCTTTGCTTCCATAAGTTCTGCCGTGCTGGATTTGCTGTCTGAGAAGACTGAGAACTGTCAGGCTTACATAAAGTCTTCATCTTCTTCACTGGACACAAATAGGAGAGAAATTCCCACAAGTTTAGATCTTAGAATTTCTTAATTGCCCTTAGGAGGATATAAGTATGTTAGTTTGCAGCTCGTCTGACCTGTTGCAGCATAAGCTGAACTGCACCTTGAAAGTGTCTTTCCCTTCACTGACTAAGGATCATTGTGGATGCATAAGATTGAGATCACCCCTGCCCTAAGGGTAGCAAGCAATCATTACCTGACATCTTGCATGTTCTCTCCCATCCCCACGAGCAATTTATAACCATGGCTCTAATTCTGCTCACTGTTGAGTGACTCCACTGGGGTCATTAGAAATGATGTGTAGAAAATCTCATCCTTTGGGACCCTGGTTCTTTCTGCCTTTGAAGAGATGCAAACAATGGAAATAAAGAGTAATAGATGTAGATATTGGAATTACAATGCAGTTATTAAAGACCAGAATCTTGCCAGGGGTATGTTCTTTGTGTAGAAATTAAGATGATCACAGGAACATCAAGTTAAATGGAACAGTCGTGAATGAAATCTCACAAAAGAAAGACATCTGTATTTCTGCACCTCCACAGAGAAGAATTATGAGAGTAGATAATCCACTGCCCTCATTTTTGTATTGCTTCCTTCACACCATCCCACTGTATTAACTGTGTTGTCTGCCCAGGGAAGATGGAATAAATATTCTTTTTGAAATAATGAATACTACCAAAACAGTGGTGATGTCTTAAATAGGTTTCTGAGGTGCCCTGGCTGACAGGGAGAGATTGTGTTTGAAAGGTATGAAGGGAGGCAGCATACAAAGCATTTATGGGCACTGCTGATTCTGTCTTGCAAATGGGCTCAAAGGACCCTTTGGTCACGACTGAAGGAATTGGCAGTTTGCTTCATAATTCTTCCTTATGCTTGGACAGTGGAGTTTGTTTTTTGTCTCATGCTCTAGTCTGTCATCTGTCTTCGCCAGCTGCTGACTATCTTCAGGATCAGGGAGTTATAGTTAAGAAGAATGATGTTTTGAAATGTGTGTGAGGACAGAGTTAGCAGCGAAGAGTGTGGAACTGTTGAAAAATTAGATTTAAAGCTGTGATATTGAACGTGTACTGGATCTGCTGACATAGGTCTGCACAGCTTGTTACCTGCTCTGTGATGCCCAAGAATCTGGAGAGACTGGGCTCCTCTTTGTGCTGAACAGTGGTGCAAACAGAAAGGGGAAAGAAAATCATGATCCTTGGTCATAAATTTAACATACCCAGCTTCATTTGATGACTCTTAAAACTTCAGCAAGTTACAAGGACCATATGTTGTGAAGCATCAGCAATCTTATGAAGCTCAAAGAAGGGTTGCTCATAAGCGGGTTCATTTGTATCCAGCAAGCGAGCAAACCATCTGGAAGCCTCTCCCAGAAAAGCATCTCTCCCATTCCCAATGGAAAGATGTGTGATAAAGCTCCAACAGCTCAGTATGAATGATATGTATTATTAATTTGACATCTTCTTTTGCCTAACGAGGAAGTACAAGCAATATATCTAGGTCTTTTTAGTTCATTGTATCCATATGACTTAGATGACTGGCCGCCTTCTAGATGGACATCCTTGTACTGTATTGCTGAAGTCACGTGGGGCTTCTCTTCTACTCATGTGGAAGCAGTAAAAAAAGAAAAAAATCACTTTGAGACTTGTGAAATGTCTTACTCTTAATTCCAAAAGTTGTTATGAAATTTGTGGTCACTTGAAAACATATGTATGAGTTACATCCATGTAGATGCTAGGAAGCACCTCCCATGCACTTCACGTTATTTTTACATTGAATAATTTGGGTTTCTTACTGCTCAGCTGGTGCTAGAATTACTCTGAAGACAAATGTTCAGCAAAAGCAGATGCCTTGTTCAGGAAGCTTCTACTTCCTGAAGGACTATTTTTATCTTGTTGATGGGCAGGAACTTAAGCTGTGTTTTATGAACCATTGAAATAAATTGGTGTCCATTCATCCCTCCTTGGTGTGGCAAGTTCACTCCTGAGGTCAATTTGGTTTTTCTCATGGTATTTTTGCTGCTGGTGGATGCCAGACAATTGATTTGTGTGTACTATCAAAATGACAAAATTAGCAGAAAATATTTATTATTGTTTTAAGTGCCAAAAATTTACTTGGCTCTAGGAGAAATGAGATGAAAGCAGTGCCTGAGCAGAATAGGTTACTAGGTAATCAATGGAAGAGAGTACATTCTAGGAATTCAAACAAGGGGTTCAGTGGAGAAGATGTAAAGCTTCATGCAAATTGTTTAGGTTCATATTTATGCTGGCAGGGGACAGGAAAGGGTCTATCTTTCGTATTCATGTCTCTATGTTCAAGCAAGAGCAGAACATGACTAGGAAACTAACTCCTTTGATAATGCCGCTTACCAGATGGCCCATTAGTGATACGGCAAGATCTGCCACTGCACACACTTCAAACAGATCACAAATCTAGGAAATTAATTTCCCATCCTCTGTGTAGGGAGACAGATTCAAGGAGCGGGTCAGTAGGAGCAGGCAAGAAATGGGGACAAAGAATGTTTTCCGTTGTCTGTAACTGGGATAAAATAGGTCTGGGGAACTGTACTGATACCGAAACCAACCTGTCATGTAAGTACGTTTCAAAGAAATGAGAAATAGGTGGTTGGATGCTTCACTAGAATTGACTGATTCCTCCGACAGGGCCATTTGCTTCCTTTCAAAGGAAGACATTAGGATTGCTGCTTTGAATGTTGATGCTTGCAAAGTGTACCCAGCAAACGAAAGCTTTTGGGAACATGCATTAGATTCGAAGATGAATGAACAGTCAGACAGGACCAACTAATACCTGCTGAGAGGAGACTGACTTGAAGCAATGAAGCCCTGTCACACGAAAAGGATGTAAATCACAGCTGGAGAATGTGCATTGATTTATTCAGACTTTTGTGGCTGCTTCTTCGTGGCAGATGGCCCTGCAGTTTTGGTAGGGGGCTGTCTGGCCCATAGGGGAATGTGTATTGTAGGGTGGGCTTCAGAAGCAAATGTCACACTTGCAGAAAATGGTCAGTGAAGCCTTTTGAAACTTCATATATGATGAAGTTGATTTCTGAATGAAAATTAGAACCAGTTCTGATCTTTAAACTTTTTAACTGGTGTCCCTGTTACTTGTCCTTTATCTTTGTCATGTCGAGCAGCTTCTTTGACAGTATCATCTTCACATTAGCTGTCTACACTTTGCCTATGTTATCTGATATTTGAAGTGAATATACTATTTGGGGATAGTTCTCTCAGTAGATCAGACTATTTTAAGCTACAAAGCTTCTCTGAGAAGTAGAACTGAATATATCAGCTCAAGTATAAGTAAGTCACTGAGTTCTTATTGTAAATATTCTCTCCTGCAATGTTGTATAGAAAGAGAAATTAAATCCTTTACACTCTTGGTACGGATAGTTTATGCCTCATCCTAAATTGACCTTGGCGTATTGAGAGTACTGGGGGATCATGCAACAATGAATATAATGTTGTCATCTTCATTTTTGTTTTAAAAAAAATAAAAGGCAGAGAACGCAGTTGTTTTTTTTGTGTCAAGGGAGCAAGATGGATAAAAACAAATCCTTTATTCTGATTTCCATCACTGAAAATTAATTCTGAAGGTCAGAAGATTAGCAAATACTGGAGTTGAAAAGAGTTTTTTCCAGTTAAAAAATCTTTAAATTAGAGAACTGTAATTCACTGAATACAAAACAACAGAAGAGGATGATAAAGGATGAGGGGGAAAAACAAAGTGCTGGCTTTGGGATTATTTTTTTTTTGCAGGGACGGGGAGGCTGTTTCTAAAGTCTGGAGATAAATTTCTATTTTTAAGTCAAGTCAGACAAGAACATCCAAGAAATCCATAACTAGGTCATGAAGTGCAAGGTTGCCACTTCCAGCAGTGATTCCCCCATGCATGGCAGCTTTGTGTGCGGGGCCTGGGGTCAGTGGGGTAAGATCAGCCCTGCTGACTGGGGCTGTAGCCACCCAACAGAGGCCTGCAGGGGCCTGGGAGAAGCAAGTTCAAGATCTGTCTCTGTCTACCTGATCTGAGCAAACACAAGTTTGCAGGTCCCCTGATGTGAGATGTGTGGTTTTTTCCCCTAGTTTGACATGTGAAGCTCACAAAATGCAATTATCAGACAGGGCAATGATGTCCTGCAATTAAATCCTGGTCAATAAATGTCTTTCAAGTGTGTTCCCTAATTTCTGGTGTATGGGGGACCAGAGGGAGTAGGTGAAAAGTGAGGGCAGGGGACATAAGGGCAGTGGAAGGAACTGTCTTTTGACAAGTTTTTCAAGGCCTCAATTTTTTCTTCACTTCTCTTAGAACAAAAATCTATTCCAGGCCCTCATTTTATTTTGTAATTTTTTTTAATTTTTTTTTCTAATTGGCACAAGAAAGCATTCTTGAAAGAGTCACTATGTTGAGTTTCTTGGAAGGAAACCCAGCATTAACATTTCATTTATTAAATAGTCCATATTCAAGGTGAAATAAAATCTTGGAGGAGAAGTGGGATGCAGTTGCATAGCAAATGGATATACATGAGCTCACTATTTTCAGCAGGATTCCTCTCTTTAGGAGAAGAATTATTGCACTACTTTGTTTAAAAAAAAAATTAAAAATCTGTATTTTAGTCTCTTGAAGGTTTATATGAAGTTATTCATAAAGGCTGGAAATTTCTCTGGGCTTGTCAGCCTCCTTTGAGAAGGGCAAAGGGTTTTCAAAACTGCCATGGTGGTCTGACATGAGGCACAAAATGTGAACAAAAACCAGAGGTCACTTGTTTTGCTGCTGGAACGGGCAAGCCCAGAAGCCCTTTTAGCAGAGGCTCATTGACACCTAAATGCTTTTGCACAGTCTAATCCAGGTCTGGTCTTTGAGAAGCATGTTGGGAGCGGTGTTGCATTTAGATCTCTGTCCTGTCCCTTGGCTGATGCTGCAGTCTCGTGCTAGGGTTGGCAGGAAGTAATATGCACTTGCACTCGATATATTCAACGCATAGTCCAGAATTTCACCTTCAAGATCGTTTCATCAGCAATTTAAAATGTCAAAATTTGCACAGAAGCAGCTGAGGCTCAGGAAAGCTGAAGTTGGAGGCATTCAGATTTAGGAAGAAAGCTTTGCTGAAAGATGATCTTGGCCAACTGTATCTCCTCACCTTAAAATTGTTGCTTGAAACAGCAGCCCAGGTAACAAACACTAATGACGTGGCAGTGTTGTGCATCATGGAGCTTGGTCTTCAGGCACTTGGTACAACAGAAGAACAGCAGCAGAGCGGGGAAGGCCGCGGTGGGGAGATAGGAGTGAGGAGTCAGCTGGGTTGAGTGCCCGTTGCAGCCTCCAGTGCTGGGCTAATAATAACTTGGAGTAGAGAAGTACAGTCAGATTTCCACAAAAACTTCATTAAGGTAGTACTTAAATATTTTGATGAGAAGTGAGGACTTTCCAGAGCAAATAAATCATTTCCAGAAAGTTCACTGTGCAGAACATGAACCCTTTGTTTCTGCATGCAGATTTTCCCCAGTGAGGCACGTGTGTGTTTGTGTGGGTATTTTTATTGTTGTTGTATCTTGTGTGTTTGGGATTCTTCGGGGTCTGTTTGTTTTTTTTTAAAAAAAAACAGTTCCTGAAAAACTTGTTACTGGATAGGACCCTGAACACTTGCTATTTTTTTTAGTCCTGGTCTTTTATTTTTTACTCTTTTTTAGACTTTTACTTTTGCTGGAGGGAGGAAATCAAAGATGGGTATAAAGTGTAGAAATGTAGAAAATGTAGATTCCATGTTTTGTGGAAATGGTAAAAGAAAAAAAAAGCCATCAAAACTTTCTATTTATAAACTGGAACTGCTTGTCAAAGACTCTTCAAGATGCTTTTAGACATGCTAGCTCTCTGGCAGCAAGAATTCCCACACAAATATACATGATGAGAGGATAAAAAGAGCTATGAAACCTATTCTTTTATTCTCACACGTTGTTCAGTGTGCATTGTTGCTAACGTGTCATTTGCTATTTCAAAATCAGCAATTTATTCAGTGACTTCGGGCTGTTATTGCTGTGTGTAAATTGTACCTGTTGCTGAATATCTTGGAGAACGGTACAGTACAATCCCAAGTGGGATGTCTTGCACTTCCCTGTAGCTCCAGGAAACTGTCGAGTCTGGCTTTTCAGCTGATGTGCAGAACTAGAAAGGAATGCCTGGGGAAAATGTTGCAGAATTGGCCTTTCCTCTCTGCAGTTCCGGTTGTCCTTAGCAGTAGACACAGACCTGCCTTGGAGCGAAGCAGGTGCAAGGAGGAGTGTATGCTGGACTTCTGCTCCCCTTCCTTGGCTCCTAAACTAAGCTTTATAATGAGGCATAACTTGGAATAAACCAAGGGCAGAATTAAGTGACATCCCGCAATAAGCCTTGCCCATTGCCTAAGGGGCCAATCTTGCCAATCCTCTCCCAGATAAGAGCATTTACAGGCATGTTGGGGGTATGTACCTCCCCCCTCGCCCCTGGCACATGAACTCAGTCCTCAGACAGTCCCTCTTCCAGCCTCCCTCAATCTTTTTCCGCTTGTGAACTGCCTGTTTGGAACACTGGAAAAGCAGTTTACAAAAGTGCTGAACCAACACAACTCAGGTGAGGGGCAAAATAGTAAATGCAGCCTGCTAGGAATCTGATCAGTCTTAGACCAGCTCTCAGACACCACAGGGGCTCCTGCTTCCACATCCAGAGACTGCTGGAGTCAATAGCTCTGATTCAATTTCTTTTGGCCTTTGGTTAAATTTCAGAAGTAGCTTACANAGCTTACACCTGCAGTATGTTTGCTCTGTTTTTTTTTTTTTTTTATTGTTTCTAGGAAGAATGATGCCAGGGGAAAGAGTGAAGTCTTCCTGTGCTTCATGGCCCTGGTACTCCTCTTATATCCCCCATGCGTAAGCATCTGCAGATCTACTTTGTGCTGCGTGCTTGCTGGGGTCTAAGCGTAAGAGCAAGGTTATCCATCAGAGAACTGTGTCTTGGTAGGGAGGAATATAGTGGCTCAGTGACAACCAACAAACTCACCAACCACGCCACTTCCTTCCTAGCCATGGCAGCAGGAGACGTGAGGGACTACCTGGCTGTCTCATGCAGAGGAGAAAAGAGATGATTTCAAGTCACAGCCATGCTTTTCCTCTGTGCCATGAGTTCTGGCCCCATGCTACATGACTTCCAGCTCTTAATCAGGAAATTTAGCAGAACATGTAATGGTGTAACTAGATGGTATATTTACATTGGTTAATTGAAAGTACTTTTCCCTGGAGGCTAATTACAGTGCAAGCCATTAAATCACAATTAGAACTTGTTTGAATATCCAAACCATTATGAATATAACTTCTGGAAAAAAGAAGTGCAGTACTTATGGCTGGCCCAGGCTAGGTACTTAGATTTCAATTTTGTGCAAGAATGCAGAATCTGATCACTCTTCTCAACCAATGACCTGCTTAGCAAATCTAGTATCTACCACCAGCTGTGGCTGATACCTGATACTTCTGAGAAAGTCAGTTCATTCTCTTGAAGACTGTACGCCTTTCTAAATACTATGGTAGTAAGTGCACTAATGGAAAACCATAGATTCTTTCGTCTGCTGGAACCAGCTGATTCTTCTAAGTATAATGCTTTAAGGAAACCATTTCTGATACTGTAGAGTATTCTGATACTACACGAGGCTACCGGCCTTGCATCGTTATTTGTATGATAGGACGCTGGAGAGGAAATTCAGTCCTTGACCTCATGACACTGCAGCTTGATGATCTTTTATTTCTCAGTTAAACAGTGGCCTGACATACAAACACACTGACAAAGATGAGTTTGGCCCTTTGGCTCATCTGTGTTTTATAAAAATTTCTCTCTTACCACAGCATACGTATCGATATCCGTGTGGGCTAATGACTGCTGATACAGTCAATAGCAGGATACTACTGGTTGTTGGACAGAGAAAGTTATGGTTCTTAAATTTGGTCTTCCAACTCCACATTTGACATCCCCATAAATCTGATACGTACAAGTAAAAATCCAGCACTTTCTATAGCCTCAAGTGAAACAAGGAACATATAAAATCTTTATGGATGTGATAGGAGCACAGAGGTAAGGCGAAATCGCTGCATTTAGCAGCAATCCTGAGTTACGTGATTACTGGGGTATAATCAAGGCAAGAAATTTCTGTCAGATTGGTGTGTGAATAGTTGAGGAAGAAGCAGAGATCTGAGCACACGTGGTGCATGTGTGTAGATCACCGCTGGCTTTTGCTGTGGAATATTGCTGTTGTGTCATATTAAATCTCTAACACACTTTTTTCAGTGAAGGAAGCTCCAGGATACAGTTGGGCTGAGGTTCAGGTTGCACTGCTGTATCTGAGATGGAGTCAATCCTGTACTGATCTAAACCACTGCAGTTCCACTGAATCGTTAATGCTACGGCTCAGCCTGGGGTCTGGTACTCGGCTCTTGTGTTTGTGTTTTGTGTTTTAGTGATCCCTCTGTAATATCAGTAATAGGTATTGCAATAAAAGTGCTAAATGCAGGGCATCTAACTTCAAAGGTTCAACTGAAGCAAGAATGTCTACAGTGTAACCAAATAAGTAAATAAATACAAATGCCTTTTCACCATTTAAAGTTTGAGATGTAATCCAACAAGCTGGTGGATATTTGTTTAATTAAGAAAGAAATACTCTCCCTAACTGAGTCAAATCCTAAATCAAGTAGGAATACAGCATGGACCAAATACTCTGTGTGCTTTCATTTGCTCTAAAAACCATTAGTTGTCACCTAAGCTTTCTAAAACTTACGCTAGCTATTTAGCATTGCTGAGCAGGTGGGGTGGGGAAGGCAAGGGGTGAGCCCCGTGCCAAAAGGCCACTGTTCCTAAGCTGAAAAGCTGAAGAATCTGAGATTTGGGGTCTGCTATGGTTATTACGAAGGATTCAAATGCCATCTCCCTTCCCTGGACACACGTGTGTGGCGTGTGCATCCTATGTGGAGAAGGCGTGTGGGCAGATGACTTACACTGAGCTCAGGGTTGAGTCGCTGGAGGTTGAGAGTGAAGACCCGAAGAGGATTTACTCGCCAATTAATAAGAGTCCAGTAGTCAGGCCGAAATCGGGCACACCAGGAAATCAGCATCTAAGCTGCTACCCCTGCCTTGCTGTCACCCTCACAAGAGGGTGATGAACTTTTCTTGGAGCTTTCTAGAAAGGAGAGCTAATGACTTTCAAGTTTTGGAAGCTTTCTTTGAATTATAACCTTCCTTTCTATTTGTGTTCTCTGCTGACGACTGTAATTCTCTTTTCTTCTCTTTATGTGAAGGGATAATTTGATGGTTGAGTATAGAAAGTTACGAGTGACATGCTAAAGAAGTAAACAGTGGTGGTGACGATATTGCAAGCTAATTTTGCAGGAGTCAATGGTACTGTGCCTCAATACAGAGGAAGTTTGTTTTGTGTATGTGTTTGTAGATATATTTTTTTAAGACAACCTATAAATATAAAAAGCTACCAGTGACTTCTGGAAACCTGAGAAATAATCTGAGCCTGATTCCTTATTTCTGACTGTAGTCAGGAACAACATAATTGTTGCAAGTGGTTTACAAGTCAGATTTGGACTCTTTTCCTCCAAGCACTGCTTTTGTTTCTGGTATTGTCTCAGTTTCCCTTTTGGACAAGATGCAGAGCTCCACTGAGGCAGTTTTCCCTTAGATACTTCTGTCCCTTTCTGCTCATCATGGGCTGTTATTCCTGACGATGCATCATCATTGCTGCTGTGGAGAAGGCCCTGTCTGGCCCTGGGGTCAGCAGCCAACCGCTCTGTAGCGCAAAAAGATTATGTGAATGTTATTCAGGCTTGTGTGTGCTGGTGTTGCAGATTGGTAGCTGAAGACAAGAACCATTTGTGCTTTCAGTGGCAATAGAAAGGAAATCCTTCACATGAATTCAACTGAATTTCCTAGACAACCTTTCAGTGACTGTGGAATTGGGATTTGATTTTAATTTTCCTTGAGTAACCAACAATACTGCTCTATCACAGTCATTGCTATTAGCCAGGTAATTACAAGCCTATCGTGTAAGAGCAGCGTCTTAAATCCAGTTTAATATTAATCTGTGTTAAATTTACAGTGACAGCAGGCTTGTCTTACCAGGGAATATTGATTTAGTTATCCCCTTGCAAGAATACAGTACTGTAATGCAACAAGCAGACATTTCCTTTAGAGGAAAGGAAGGATGTCACCAGTTCTATAGCCACTCCTATAGTTTTTGTTTAAACTTGCTGGCAGTCGTGTTCCCTTGGGTTTCCTTTCACTGACAGAGAGGTTCAGATTTGAGAAAGAAATTTGGAAGAATGAACCAAACTTTTAGGGATATACTTTAAATACTTGGATTTGAGGAAATTACTTCCTAGATCATCGCTGAGCAAAAGGAAGAAGCTGAAGTGGAAATCACCGGAGCTGCCTATTTCCTCCTCCCTCCATGGTCGGTCTTAGTTCACCCTCCAACCTCTTTGGCGGAGAGGGTTGTTGGAGCCCTGTACGCAGAGGCATGTGTTCAGCTGAGCAGTGGGGCCGAAGGTAGCCCCTCTGGTCAGTCAGTGTTTCTGTGCAGGAGAATTGGTTCTGCAAAATGAAACTTTGATGTGGGAAAATATCAATACAGCGAAAGCTGACAATGTAAACCAGCTTTGATTTTCCTGCCAGGAAACAATCCAGCAAATTGTATTGTGTTGATTTAGGCATCAGTCTGGACCTAAATTGTCTCAGTAGCGCATGGGAGGTGTAGGGTTTTGATTGTGTGCCTCCTGTTTTTTTTTTATTATTTTTATTTTTTTTTTTAAACTGCATTTTGGGTAAAACTCCTCTACCAAAAGCCATCTTCTGCCCAAAGCTGAGATGTCCATGATGCAATTTATTCATCACGATGCTTTCTGGTGACTAATGCAAACTCTAAGTGGTTCTGCTGCTGTGTTTGGCAAGGGAAGAGGAAGAGACATCAAAGCCAATGCGCACCAACATCCCTGAACACAAATTCTCATTGCGAGCTTCTCATCACGCCAGGAGTTTTTGCATTTTAAAATGTTAAAATACCACTGTTCTTTCCACAGGAAGGGAATTTTGCTTCTCAGTTTATAGCTGCTTTTGTGTTGGTTTGTTCAAACTTTTCCACTTCCCGGTGCAGTAAACACCAATGGCGAGATGGTACTGCAGTCACAGAAAACAAGTGAGATTTTACCGAGAACCTCAGGGGGAGGAAAGTGAGACAGTTACCGCTGCCTAGCACAAAGGGCGACTGGACCAGGATAAATATTATCTTCAATCAGTAGGCTCTAGTCACTGATATTTATCTTTCTGGAGCCTCTTTACAGTTAAATTTTTTTCTTTATAAATGTGAGAATAAGTACATACAGAGATGGCATAGGCAAAATTCTTCGGTAAGAACTCGTTTGATAGAAAATGAAAGAAGGACCTCCTTGACTGTTTGAAAATGTTGATGGAGAGAGGGTTTTTTTCTCCATTTATACTGGGAAGTCTGAACATCACATTTTCTTGGTTTTTGCCACACATGGGATACAGTAACAAGCAAAGAAGACAAGGTGGGAATCATTCTCTATGCCACTAACTGTCCATCTTGTATAGCCAGAATTTGCACAGAGAACCAAAGCTTAAATGTTTTTTGACACCAATTGATTTTTTCCTTTCTTGAGAATTCAGTCTTTTTGTAAAATCCAATTCGATAGCAACAGTTTCTGATCACCTCAGCAGGCATTAGGTATATTCTTTTCTGCTTTTATTCTTTGATATATGACCTTTCTTTCTTCTTCAAAATGAATGAAGTTCAATTAATCTTCATTTACCAAGTGTTCCATCTTGTCCTGTATTGGAACCTTGGCTTCGTCAATATTTACCATTTCATAGACTGCTGTATTTGTTGCAAAATCAGCAATTATTTGAGATTTTCCTCAGACAAAACCAAGGGGTGAGGGAGTGTGGGATGCAAGGCGGGGATAAGAAACATTCAAGATTTTGGCTTCTTGCAGCCTGGGCTGGGACCCTTCTGGGCGCACTCCCCCATCCATCCCTGCACAGCTCTATAATCTAATTAAGGAAAGAGCAGAAGCGAGGGAACTGTGGCTTCAGCAGTCTCTTCTCTCTCATGATACTGTTTGGTATTTCCGGTTGGTCTGTGGGACTGCGATTCTTCCATCAGGGATTTCTTTGGTGATTTGCATTGCCTCCATGAATCTATACTTCAGGAGTGAGAGTGCAGCTACAGTGAAAGTGAATTTCTTGACATGGCACCTAAAAATAAGTAGATATATTACAGTTAATTACTCCCCTTTTCAAAGGGGACATTAAAAGTAAATCCAATAGAAAACTCACTGGGTACCTAGGTGACAGACACATGTAAAATACATATATTTCACATATGTATTTAACAGGAAATGTGTGGGTTTTTTTTTTTTGTTTTTTTTTTTTTTTTTTTTT
>RSEF01000027.1:1132191-1205661 GCA_003993805.1 Himantopus leucocephalus | reverse complement strand
ATGCAGGGTACCAGTCAGCAGCCTTTAGGTGGCTTACGAGCAGCAGGCTTACAAAAATCACCACCCTCATTCACACTACAAATATGAGGGAGTTCTTAATGATGAATATTAATGCAATTGTTATTCAAGTTATGAATCCATCTACCCTTTCTTGTCATAAGAGCATTATTTCCTCATAAGAGCTCCGTTGATAGTGTCCTAGTATCTGCTAGGACAGGTACCTATCCTAAGTACAATTAATTTTCATTATATTTCTGTCTCATTTATAATGGGGCATAGAGCAATCTGAGTCCTGCAGCAGGTAATGTTTCAAAATAAAATAATACAGATTAAATGCAATACAGATGTTACAGCGTGTCAGATTATATTTGTATGGGTGCCAGAAGAAGTGGCCGTGATAAATGATAGTAGAAAGTAAAGGTGCCCAAATATTTGCAACAGGTGTATTGTCAGTGATCTTCAAGGCAAAAAGACCAGGAACCGAGGAGCTGCAAATCCTGCAGGGGCTGGTGGCATAGCTGGGGTGGCGAGGGGTTAGGGAGATTTGTCAATGCAGCTCATGAGTGGGAAGAGCCACCTGCGTGTCAGGAAAGGGATAATCCATATAGTGGCTCATTCTACAAACTTTGTCAGTATAAGCTCTTTTGTAGGTATGTCTATAGGCTAACAGGGTGCTGGTATAGTTTTCTTAAGAGAAAGGGGACATGTAAGGCTTCTGAGTCACAGTTACGAACAGTATAGAAAACTGAGTGTTCACCTTTATTTGGCTGTTCTCCATTCAGTTAAACCTGAAACAAGGTTGATTGCATTGAATTCATTCTATGCCAACCTTATCCATTGTTTATAAAGAAAATTTAAGAGACATAAAGGGCAATGAAGGGCTATAAGGATAACAAAAATTGGTTAACATTGTATTATACTATCATGCTTTGGAAGGAGGCTTCCCACTGTGGTTGTTGAAAATGAGTTAATATGCCAAGGCTGCCAATGGAAACTAGACTTTCCTGCCATACCATGAAGTGAGGTTACCCAGGACAAAGCAAAATCATTTTTATATACCTCTCTATAGTCCTCACTTAGGCTTTGCTAAAAACAAGATTCTTAGGGAAGCCATAAATATTTCTGATTTCAGGTTACAAGGTTCCAGGTTCAGTTCCAGCTGCTAGAAATCTGGTCGCAGCATCTCTACATCAGTAAAAGCAGAGTAGCCCACCAAAAATCTTCAGTGACTTCAGTTATTACGCTCAGTGCAGGTATGTGGCTTTTCCTCCATTCTACAATCACACACACACTTGAGCACACTGAGATACCTGGGTGGTACTCAGCCTCCTGTTTGGATTGCTGCCTGTTTCTTGGACTTACCTTTTTTCAATACCAGACCGCTTCAAGACCACATACCTGTTTTATGGGTAACTGTGCTGACCACAGAAATCGGGTTGCTCCCTCCAGAAGGACAGAAACTCTGTATGCCCTGACCCCTATGGTGCACACATAGGAGTGAAGCACTACTGCTGCTTTGTGTTCCTATTGATTCCATGAATAAATGATGGGTTCCTTGTAATGATGAAGTGGTAACTATAGTTTCCTTAAGGGTATAAGTGCCAAGCTAAATATTTAAAGCCCACATAAATAATTGAAGTATCAGCCTCTCTTCAACGGAAGGAGATTGGGGTTATAATTTCGTTTCTCCCTGAGTGATCTCCTGCCTTCTTGGTGCAGAAAACTCATCTGGGAACAACAAATTATTTAGAAGGTTCTCTGCTGTGTTTATTTTTGTACCAAAACCAGATTTGTGTTACTTCTGCAAGTGTATCAGCAAAGCATTTTACTGTTTCTCTGACACATAATGGCATGGGTGGGTGGGTTCATAAACCAGGGAGCACCTTGCTGAGGTTCAAGTAGTCTAATCTTTAATGCTGTGCCATTTGGGCTTCTTATTTCTTTATGGATTTTACGACAGATAGGGAATTTTGGGCCCTTTAAGAGTCTCATCTTCATGCCAGTAAAAGGTTTCTTTAATTATTCTTTAATAAACCTTGTCAAAATTAAAGGGAATATCAAGAAGGGAGATCATATTGCAGGGTTCAGGGTAACTTGAGAAAATTTGAGAGAAAGTGAAGGCTGGGAAGATGCAGGAAGGAGTAAACTCTTGTTTGGTTGGGTTTTTTTTTCCACCAGAAAGGGCTAATTTTGGCTTTGAGGAAGGGATTAACACAAATGGCAGAGTTCAGTAGAAAGCAAGATGTGGAGGAGGATAATCTGGGAAACAGTTTTAGAGGTACATCCCATCTAGGCCTGGAGTTAGATAAGGCTCATGGGCAGGGAGCTCTGGAAGGTCGGTTTCCTATGTCCTCTCTGCTGTTATGTTATCTTAATTATCTTTGTGAGGAGGAGCAGTAAATCCTCTTCGAGAAGACAAAAATTTAACAGTGTCAGCATCCCAGGTGAGTCTACCACCTCCTATGAGTCCCAAATGCTTTTAAAGCCACGTTCCTCTGAACAAGGCAGAACAAAACATTAAAAATAGGAGAAAGGTCCATAGGCTCTGGACAAGTGCTGTTCTTTTACTTCTTCCTTATTAGGTGAGCTTATTAAAGGAGGCGGTGTTTTCACCATGCTCTTCAGCATTTTCTGAATTGGCACTGGGTTCTCACTAGCTGAGCCACAGAAGGCTCCTCTAGAAACTTTTTGTCTCATCAGTCTAATGGATTTTATTTGAGATCCTCTGAGGAGAGGTTTTCTCAGGTGGTTTGCAGAGAAGCCATGCATAACTAGCGGTACACTGAAGGATAAATATCCTCCTTATGCTACCATTTGGCAGCACTTTGCTAAAGACAGCAAGATATTTTATGCTTTGCTGTAATAAGCCTAGGAAGCGAAAAACTGTAAACCAGGTGAAAATCCCTCTCTTGCAGCTTGTATAAATTCTGCAAAGGAAACGAGCATTTGGACCTTTGAATAAATAAGTATAGTAAACCTGTAAGAGCTCACTGTAACAGAGGTCAGGGGCTTCTTGCTAACAAAGCACTTGACATTGTAAGACACTTCTGCATGCGGCTGATTTGTTTGTAATGTAGGAGATGGAGACAGTTTGGTGTCTAGTGAGTGTCCTTGTAAGACGTTAATGAAGTTCGGCGGTTTTTCCAAATGTTTGCTAAGTTAATCTTTACAGTGAGTTCCTCTAGTGATATTATAATGCAAGTGTAACTGTAACCAATAGAGGAAGATCTATGAGAAACACTGTGAAGTACCTAATCAGTAGATAGAGTTTACTGATACATATATAAATTCCCTTGGTCTGGGGATATGAGCAGAGCAGTTAGAGACAGGAAAACCATTCTGCTAAGAAGAGCTCTTTGACACATCCCTTAAACTGTTTCTGTCAAGTCAGAGAGAAAGCTATTGAGTATAGGAACTACTAAATGCATGGCTTGGTTGAGAAACTTCTATTGTGAATATTACTGAGGGGTATCAACTATTTTGATGTTTTGAATCATAGAAATGTGTAATATTTCTTATAGTAACTTTCATAACCTTCGTATAACTTGGATGAAGACTAAATCTAATAAAGAACAGACATTTAAGTGTCTTATAATTTTCTTACAGTTCAGAGGTCTGAAAGCAATCAGGAGAAATTGAATTGAATGTAAAGATATGTATTGTTATTCAGTCTGTATGATTATGTGTGGTAAAGGGTAGAATAGGTGAAAGGTAGTTTTTGTCTTAACAAACCTTTAGCATGAATCAGTGGAAATCTACACGAATGCCCTGAGTTATGAATTGTGGAGCTCTGCAGCGGATAGTCTCACTGAGCCTTCGCTTCTGTGTGGGACAGAAATCTCTCGTGTATGGGTAGGGGGACATTGCTGGGGACAGTACGGGGTTCCACTGACCCAGTTAAGTTTGCTGGTGACCCTGATTTGGAGGTGTGAGCCACTTCTGTGGGTACAGCTAAGTGGCTGCAAGAGAAGTGATTGTATTATGGAGGAACACAGACTTGCTGGCTTTTGCGTACTGAGGTGGGCAATCATAGCGTGAAGCAGCAAGCGTAGCCTTAGGTGCGGATAGCATAAGCTTGCCCCAGAATCCTTTGTATTTCCAATGAAAACTATGCAATCCATGATGAAAACCATGCTGCCGTGCCTTCATTGCCAACACTGCCCAAGGCATCTGGATGGAAGCTAATCTGTGGTTAGCTAACTGTACTCATGCTTTCAGCTCCAAAGGGATTGTCTACAGGTAAAGCTGTTCTTGGTCAGCTATTTTGGACCAGCCATGTGTGAACTCCCATAATTCAAATGTCTTTTTAAAAAGTTTTAATTCTGTTTAAAAGGGAAGCTTAATAAACATAACTAGTGTGGAAAAATGCGGTAGCAGAGCTCATCTGTGAAGGAAGTTAGAGCTAACACCTAAGCATCCTCTTTCCCTTTATTTTGCCTCTGGTGTAGGCAAACCTTAAAAATGGCCTTGCAAAGGTCTCTAAGTGATATATTTAAACTGCTGGGGTTTAAATAGCCTTGTCCCTCTTGATTTTATTGCATTTTCTAATTGCCTGAACCTCTGTAAAATCATCAGAGCTGAAGCTCTCGGTAGTATCTTCCTGACTCAGGAACAACAGGTATAAATGGCACCGGATAGGAGCTTAGGCAAGCTGTGTGGCTGGCTCTCTTGGGTGAGCTGAGGCCTTTGGAAATACATTGCTAATGGTGTGTAATTGCTTTCTGAATTGGTCTTTTGGAGAGAGTAATTGTATTATAGGAGCTACTGAACCTCACTGCGTGATCTTGCAAAGAAGTGCTAAGCTGATAGATTCCCTTTCATGAAGTACACTTGTCATTCACTAAGCGCTGCTGCAATGTACCCTTCTTAACCAAGGCTCTCTACTTTTTAATCCTCCACCACTGCATTACCAGCCACTCCTCCAGAGCTGTGATTATTTTGTTTTGTTTTGGTTTTGTTTGGGTTTTTTTTTGTTTCATGTTGGAGTTTCTCTCTTACTCTCCACCTCTCCCATTTCAGGTAAGGCTGGGTTATGCAGAGTTTTTGTGTGGTATGGAGTTTTCATACAGACAGACACTTTTCTAAGGAAAACTGTGTTTTCTTACTTTGAGCTAGCCAGTAAAGCCCATAATGGGAAAGTTGACAAATTTCTTCAGTATTATTTAAATTGTCTTGATTCTGTCGGAAACATGCCATCTCCCCCAAGCAACACTCCAGCCTAGGAACATGACCTAGAAACCTAGGGATAATTGAATTTGCTCATGGAAATTCTGCATGCTTTGGCAAATTCAGAGAAATGGAACCCTCTTGCTCGTGCATATTCTGGATCAAAGTCTAGAGACTCGCAACAGGTGGGCATGGAGCCCTGCCCTGCTTGGGAGGGCCACCAGCATGGTTTCAAGGTGTGCAGCTCCTTCAGATATTGTCATTCATGGATTACACTGAGCAGTTTTTAGTTTTTCTGATGAGTTGGGGAAGAATTTGTTTCCAAAACAGATGCACACTATTCCAAGCAGGAGTCATTAGGTGCTGCGCTCCTTTGGTTTTGATTGTCTGCCATGATTTCTTTTATGTTGCTTTGATTTGATTATTCCAACCAATGTGGAGCTAGAGATTCTTTATTGGTCTGATTGCATGATGTTGTGTTTTCTCATGCTTTAATAAGAGGCTTGGCAATTTGTTTTTCATGATTCATCTCTGGGTGTCTTGAGGCCTCTTATTTTTGATGAGAATTTCACAGCTTATATTTTCACAGTGTTTAGGATGAATGCTTATTAAGCTTATCATGATCCTTAGGCATCAGCTCAGCAAGATACCTAAGTGTGTGCCTGATTTTTAGTGTATGAGTAGTTCCAGTGCTTTCAAGGGGATTTACTACAAATATCTTTAAAGACAGACATAGCCATATGTAATGTGCTGAACTGGGGCCTTTGTTCTTTATAGAACAGCTCCTGAAATAAAAAATTGCAGCTTTGGCATTGTCTTGGGAATAGTTTCTTGATGTGTTATTTGAGATTTGCCAGACTCAGTCACTCAGAAATCTCAAGTCTATGTTCCCCTACCATTCATGACATGGATTGAACAATCAAGAAATATTGTGGAAGAGAAACTGTTGGAATCTTTCTGTTTGGTTAAGGGTTGCATTTCTTTCAAAATCGTTAAGTATAAAAATTAAGCTTGTAAAGTGAAATGCAGACAACTTCATTTTTATTTCATGTCTCTAAGAGCCAGAGTATTAAGAAAAACACAAGCTGAGGTTCTCAGTAGAGAGAATTTTGTCCAGGTCCCATCTCCAGACAGGTTCAGGACTTTTCAGTGAAATCTTGAGTTGTCAAAAAATCAACTTTTCTCAGAAGCACCCCAGTTTTAGTGAAAGATTGTCAATTAAGAGCAGTGGTTACCTCTAAGTCAGGGAGAATGTTTGACTACATCTAAGCTGTATTTTAGATGAAGGTTTAGAGACCAAACTTGCCAAACGCCCGGACTGTTGATCCTCAGAAATATCTTTGGGGCAGGTTTCAGTGAGCAAACTAAGGAATCTATAGGGAAACTTTAAATATGGCCAAAATATCAATCTAACTGTGTTTCTGCCTACATACAAATGTGTTTCTCATCGATCTTGGAGAGGGAACCAGAGAGCTGACAAGTTGGTTTGGAGTCTGCTGTAGAAGGGACCAAATATCTCAGGGGGATAGAGATGCTGTATGTAATCTGTAGGTGGAGCGGCATGGTCTTGGGTGCATCCAGGCTTCCCAAAACTAATGGTAGCCATGTCGGCACAATTCAGTTCTAAGTTCTTGAGATGTCTGTGCTGTTACAAAATACTCAGTCTTGCTATAATCACACACCAGCGTCCCCTGACCTTGTAACAGAGAAGAAAATAGCTTTCCCATCCTGAAGGAATGTTGGCAGCTCAAAAGTTACCTTCTTCTATGTTGGGATGAACCTGAATCTTTTAATTTCTTTTTCTCTTGATGGTGAAAGACACTCACTGAGCCCAAAATAGAGGGTGTTTCTCTGAGATGTGGAAAGTAAACATCCAGGAACATAGCATTTTAACAGCTCTTATGCTGGTTCCTTTATGATGATTTCCACTTCTTGCCTGCTGACATAAATTCACTCCAACTGGCGGTAGAATTTACTTGTGGCTCTTTCCTGTCAGCAGTCAGTACCCCAGTTAGTAAGCTCATGGGTTTTCTCTAATGTACTGAGAATTTTCAGGTAGCCATATGCTTTTATAGGTGAATTGAACCTTCTTCTTTTTTTGGGTTGGGTGCCCGCCCCCCCCCCCCCCTTCACTTCCATAGTCAGGTGTTGGATTTTTTTACCTTCTTTTGTGATTTATGAAGGCCATTGGTATTATTTTTTGTGTAGAGGAAAAGAAAGGAAAAAAATGTAAATTACAAACACAAAGTAATTTGATATATATAATATATATATATATAAAATATGATAGAGCTTTAAAGAAAAAATAAAAGCAAAGCTCTGGCTAAAGAATTGTCAGTTGACTGACAGCAATTAGTTATCTTGTGTGTAAGACAAACAACCTTATCACTGTACTTGGTTTAATACAAATCCCCTTGTCTTTGTCTTTCTAGGGATGGAGTATTTAGAACAACCACATGACAACAGCAGTAATAAAAAAAAAACAATCCAAACACTGCCCCCCCCAAGAAACAAAGGGCTGTTGACTCTAAGCATACTTTAGATGTTTCTACTGATTGCAAACAAAACATGATCTGTGAAAGTATTTGAATTAGCTCTCTTATTGATGCCACAAACATTGGTGTGGTCTTGGCATCTGGGCATTGCCAGGGGTCATTTCCATCAGCACAACCTTCGATTCATCTATCCCCCCCCCCCCCCCCCCCCNAACAAAGTCTCCTGGGAAAGTATGTGCCAGTGATCAAAGGAAGATTCCATAATAAGAATTCTGTTTAGAGCTAATGAGACAGTAATTGTGGTTTAATTAAATACCAGCTGATTGCTATTCCTGCGTATTTACTGGAAGCAAGGGCAACTGTAAAGCTACAGCCTGTGAATTACCAGCTGGACCCAGGGCTAGCCCAGGTATCACAATTCTTATGATTTATTTTATTTTATTTTATTTTATGTAAATGTAAGCTAATTGGAACATGGTGCTTTTCCACTGGTCTAGCCATGTTTTTTGTGGAACTCTCAGCAACACTGAAGTTCTGGGATTTGGGAAGGAGATCAATGGAAACTTCCCAGCAGAATCAGCTCAAGGGCCCCTGGCATTCCTGTAAAACTGAAATTCAGTTGTGGGAGCATTGGAGAATTGGGAAGTTATGTCTGCTTCTGTGAGCTGCTTCTGTGGGCGTGACTTTGTCCCGGTTTTCTCCTGTTTCCCCTTAAAGCCTTTCCTCAAATTCCAGCAAACAGGAGTCCTGTGTTACTTGCTGGAAGTTGATGGAAGAAAACAGTGTGAGGGATACTGAGTCTCTTCCTAGGAAGGAGAGGAAATAGGATGGTTGGCTCCTGAGCCCCTTGTTGTGCAGAGGGAGTCTCCAGGCTTTTCTAGTACCTTCACACCCTCTTTGTTATGCCACAAGACTTGAGAAATCTCAGGTATTCCCTTCCCTTTTCATGTTCTCTCCATACCCTAAAATGCCATATCATGCATGGCCTTTTTGTTGCTGTGTAAATCCCTGTACTCACTGCAGTCCACTCAGAGTTGTGCTCACCAGCAGCACTCAGTGCTCAAGACCCAAACCTACCACCACTTCCCTGACACCTCTCAGGAGAAGCTGACGGAGAACAAGCTATGTGTGGGCTAGAACAAGGAGAAGCAGCTTCATAAAAAAGACACAACTTCCAGGGAGATAATAAGTGAGGGGGAAGCTAGGAATCATGTCTGTGGGCTAAAAGTGAGGATCTTTATACAGTCATGCTATTCAGGCTGCCCTGTGATGAAGATGCTTTGTGAAAAGTGACAAGTGATTTATTTTTTTTTTATTTTTTTTTTAATTTCCTAGAAGTTTTCCCCATTTAGAGTTTGTTCTTTTAGACTAATGTGGAGTTCTGGCTTACATTTACCAGACACAGGCTGGGTCCACCTCGGGTGCTGTACAGTCTGTGGGCTTTCACAGTCCCAGCTCCAAGGCAAATTCATCATCTTCCCTCCGTGACATGGTTAAATGTGAAATACTCCTTTACTGAATGAAGCCTTTGCTATTCTCTCTGCTGTTTTTCCACCTCATTAAACACAGACCATTGATTAAGCAACAGTGGCAGATAGGAAAAGGCAAAATGGCTTGGAAGTAATTGGCATTTCTTGAACCTTGGAGGAAGAAGCGGTAATTGTCTATAGCAGCGATGCATCTGTCTGTCTGTCTGCTGTGCATTTCTGTATGCAAGGGAACATACAACTGCTCAAAATTCAAGGACTTATGCATTTCAGAATATATTTGAGAACAGCTCCTTGACTGAGGAAAAATGTTGCTAAGTTACAGAGTGAAAATTTTGGAACAAAAAATGAGTCCTTGTTTCTTCAAGCAGAGCTGATTTTCACAGTATAATCATGGGAAGACTCTTATGCACATAGATGGGTTCTGGCCTGTTTCTTCCCTACTTCGCAGCTGTGCTGGGTCTGAGCAGCACTGACCGTTGTACAACATGGTTGAGCCATTTTTAATATCAGTTATAATATCAGTGCATGGAGAAAATCCTCCTTGGAACTGTGTCTGCATCAGAGCATATTGATGGTGGATGGACAGATTGAGTGATTCTTAACGCACGTGCAGTTGGACCCATTAGAAGGGGATTTTGTCTTAATGTGAAGGAGGGATGAGATTGTAGGAGGACTCTTGTGACACTGAAAACTTATGCTGTAATGGGAGGGCTTCTCTTTTGCTAAAGAGTGCTCTATCAGGTGAGAGTGGTCTCACCCGGAGTTACGTGCGAAGAGCAAGTGAAGATGTAACAGATATGGCAGGATACAAGGACAAGAACAAATGGAAAGATAGGGCCAGATTAGGGACAGCAGAGTTGGAAAATGGCCTGAAAGTGTCATGAGAGGGAGAACAGAGTATGCTGTAAAATCTCAGCTGCTTCAGGGAAAAAAAAAATAATTAAAAAAGAGAAACATAGTACATGGGAATTCAATGTTTGCTACATCTCATCAAACAACCTGGAAATCAGGGACCCGTATGTAGCTAGGCTGCATGTGGACTTACCACTGAGACTAGCTTTTTAGAGATGTGGTAGTTCAGGCATCGTAAACAGGTCTCTGTTTGGGCACTGAAATCCCTCAGTGAACATATGTCCCCTCTCCAGCTTGGGAACGTACTCTCTGGGGGCTATTGGCCCTGACCAAGGTGTTGATAGGGAGATCCAGATCCAAACTCCCTCAAAAATCATCAGTGTTAGGTAACATCAGTGGGACAGACTGAAGGGTGGATCTTGGTCATGCTGTCAGTAGCTACTGTTGCAAAGAGCACAGAAATAAACAGCCCCAAACCTGAGAAGATAAAAAATGATAGATGATCTGCATCAGACAGGAAAGGCAGGCAAAACCAGACTCGAGAAACAGAGCAGTGATCTGAAGAGAAATGTGAATAGTGTCTGAGTTGTGGGCACTGACAGGAAAAATATAAATGCTTGTAGAGGAAGAAAAGAAGCTGCTTTGCAGAGGTGTGCAATCAATTACTGGAATAGGTGATTAAGAAGGACTAGTTGAAACTACTTCACTGAAATGGCTTTTTGACAGTATGCTGGATTTGTGGCTGAGCAGATGCCTTTGAGAAAAAGTGGCTGCTTTCCACAAAAAAAGCTTTTCTTTTTTCTATTGAAAACTTGAACTCCTGAAAACCAAACATTTCACATATGTCTTTTAACACTGGAAATTCTGCCAAGAAAACTCCCAACTATTTTTCATGGCAACTGAAGGCAAAAAACTTCTTATGCTATTTCTTATTCTTTTATTATTTTCTGTGAGAATAATGACCAGTGCCACCACTGACTCACAGTAAGCAGGATGAACAAGTTACATTTCTGCACAGAGATTGGCTGCATTGTGCTCATGGACTGCTAGTGTGAGGAGGAAAAGAAAGAGATTATTTGTGGAACTAAAACTTCAGCCATCACAAAGACAGCTAGCTCAGATATTCCCTGTCAAACTGACAAACTCTGCCTCAGTTGTGAAGAGCATTAAGGGCTACTGCAAAGTTTGTCAGGGTAGCTCTCCATCACTGGAAAGCAAATCTGGATAAAAACTCTGCACAGGCTTATTGGAATCTCTCTGGACTGTGAAATCTGTGGGGTGGCACAGGGGGGAAGGAAAGGGACCACAGGGACTCATCTAGTCCATCCTCCTGCCCAAAGCAGGCTCAGCACTGAGTTCAAACCAGGTTGCTTAGGGTTGGCTGCAGCTGGATCTTGAAAACCTCCAAGACAGCACAATGCAAACGCAGGGGAGGATGTAGTCACGTGCAATGCCAGGGCTGCTCCTTTACAGCCATATGCTTCCTGCAAAGGAACAAATGCTTTACCGTTTGTGGGGTCCTTTTTAGGGGCCATTGGTGTCTCCCTAGAAAACATCACTTGCCAAATAGCCACTAAAGCAAAGCAGTAATACAAATGCTGGGTGTTAAAGCCAGGTCCTTTTCAAAAAATAAATTTGAGAAGAGATTGAGTGTAATCGAGAACAGGCTCATCACTGACAGACTAAAACAGCAAGAAAAGGAGCTATTAAAAAATGGACAAACTCTGCTTATTGTTGACCCTATGGAGCACGATAAAGCTGGAGAAGATTCACAGTATCTTTTCCAACAAAGGAAAATTCCTGCCAAGATTCACAAAAGCTTTTTCAGCTTTAGCTGCCAAAAATCAGTTTGTGGCAGGTGAAAGTAAATGAGTAACAGCTATGTGAGGACTGCAACCTCCCATCTTTGTATAAAAAACATTCTAGACCAGCAGCAAGCTTATAACCAACCTGTTGTCATCAGCCCAGAGCCCTTTTATAGTCAATTGAGGGCTCAGCAGGCTATTATGGAGATATGGGAACTATTTCAAATATTATAGTTTTGTTGGCTCATGCAAAGACATCTCAAAAGCACTTTTGACTGGACCTAACTACTATTTTCCGTTCATTTCCATCTGAAGTACAAGAATATAAATGAGCTCCAGTCAATCTGTGCTGGTCTATTGGGACTCTATACCCCAAAGTCTGATCAAATTAACTTGAAGCATTTTAGCACACAAGTGTGTTTGGCTCTCTTCATTTTAATTTCATATAAATTCAAGCACTGAATCATAATTCAGCAGACTGGAGCATGAAGAAAGAAGAAAATATCTCTGGATTTACCATTAGCCAGCAAAAGCCAGCAGCAGCCTCTGAGATCCACAGTCCCGTTCCGGGCCTCAGAAGAGCACTGTGTGTGAAGAAAAGAAAAGGAAACCTAAAGGAAGCCCAAGTCCTTACAGAGCATCAGGAGTGTGCAGACCTGCCTCTGAACTCTGCGGGCAGGATGTTGATTGAAGGAGACAGACGTGAAACACTGACACTGTACCCAAGATTGCCACTGGCCCTTCCTGCCGGCTCGGGGAAGTCAGAGCAGCACATGGGCCCTGAGCTCTGCATGTCTGAGTCACAGCTACTTAAATTTTGATGATGCCACCAGGTTTTTCAATTCCATTTAATCTTTTGGACAAAGGAGTTGTGAGCCTTCAGGGCTGGTGAGTGGGGGAGCAAAGATCCTTTTCTCCTCTCTAGCCTGTTCTTCACCTCCGTGCTGCTTGGTAGGACGCCACAGTCTGTCCTGGGAGACAGCAGCTCATAGTGATGCCACACTGCCACAGCAGTGGCATCAGTGCCTACTCGTTGAGATGTCATGTACACAAGGTCACATTTATACCTGAGCTGTCCCCATGGTATTGGTGTATTGCTGTCAGCAATATGGATCTGCACGGTAATGTGTCCTCTGGGAAGGACCTTTGCAATTTTTTCTGTACCGGGCTGTGTGATACAAAAGATGAGAAGCAGCAACATGTCAGTTTGGCCACCATCAAAATGACTGACAACTTGGGGAGGCAAAGCTGTGACTACACCGACTTATCCCTTGAGAGTGCCCTCCAGGCATTTGTTTAAGAAGTTGGCACCTAGATTTGGAGTCCAGCATGGGACCACGGTGGGGAAAGGCCACCAGGAATGTGCAGAGAGGAAAGGGGTTCCTGGCTTAGCACAGATATGGGGAGGGACAAACTGCTTACAGGCAGGCTTTGTAACTGCCTGCAGTCTTGGGAGTATAAGCACATCAGAGGATGTTTGCCAGCACGTGCCTCCTCTGAGCATCTCTGCTATTCCCAGTCAGATTAGTTCAATTTACATGGCAAAATATTTCTAACCACCAGCAAGGAAAACTCATTCTGAGATCAGAAAAATAATAATAGTAACTCTTAGTCCTTATACAGCACTTCGGAGCCTTCAGAGCGCTGAACAAACATTAGCTAATGAATCAAGCTGTGCTGCTTCTCCTGCCCCATCTCTAGCAATAAATGCTCCAAGATTAGAAACTTGCTGACACATTTGTGCTGAGGGTGCCTGAGGCAGAGGGTACTGTGGCTGTAGAGCTGTGTTGCTTTTATGGTGCTGACAGGGGTAAAAATGGATCATCATGTCAGCAGATATGATGAGGATATGTGCAGGGTTCATCCTTCCTAGACTGGTGTAAATGCAGATTAAATCTGCTGGAGGCTAGGGCGTTGTTACTGTTCCATCCTTATGAAGCAAAAATGCTGGATAAAGTGCCAGCCTCGCAGTCCTGTGGCCAAAACCTGTTCACTCAGTGGTGTTGGGGTAAGCAGGGAAAAGCTCTGAGGGTTTTAAGCACAATTCTAGATGCGTTTCTAACAACCAGGAGCAGAATTTGGCCATTTTCAGTCTTATCCTCGTGGTTTCCAGTGGGTTTGTGGCAGTTTTCCCATCACCGTGGCAGGGCAAGTACCGTCAACTGCTTGCAGCAGGATCTGAAGATCCTCCTTCCCTTTTGGGATGCTGTAGGTGTTGTCCCATTACTTCTGAGGAACTGTCTTGTCTTAAACATCTCTTCCTAGCCTCTCCCTAAGAGGGACTAGGCAATCGCAATGCAAAATGGCAAGTACTAAACATCTTTATTCCTGTAGTCAGTCATAGTGATTTTGAGGGATAGGTTTCAGAGCTTCCTCCAGAACAGAGACTAATGTTTGCTCTGAAAACCTGGGGCACAGCCCGGGGGAGAGAATGAAAAGGCAGAGCTGAATTGTAAATCCTTCTTTAATCTCATTAACTGAAGTGTTTTGTGGCTCAAAGGACTCACTATATTTACAGCATGATTAAATGCTTGGATAAATAATAGCTATTAGATGGACAGTATCTAGATGCTACTGAAATGAGATAACACATTGGGTTTTTTTCCTGTCTTCCTTTTTTCTTATTTTTATTTCCCCTACCAATTGCTGATACGTAGAAATAGCAGTGACAGGGTACATCGCCTCATCTCTGACAGCTCTTTGCTACTACTGGAACAGATGAAGGGGAAAAAATAGCCATATATACACTCCAGTCATGGTTTTCAGGTTCTTTCCAGGAACTGTAGCTCCTTAGACTGCCGGACTGCACTGCAGAATTTACCTTTGTGGACAGAAATCTCATCTGGCTGGGCAAGACTGCTACCTGTGTGCTCATATGGCTTGGCTTAAACGCTCCCATGATGTCTTTTAATATTAATGAATGATGTAAAGAAAGAGAAATACTGCTTAAGGTAATTATTATAATGTGTTCCCAGGGATTTAGCTGTGGGTTTGTAGCCGCATGTTATTTGAATTTTTAATTGGCGCAAGAAAAGGGGATGAGGGAAATGGAGGAAATTGTATTTTATTAGTGGAGAGAGATAGTTTCCCAGCTGTTTTGCTTGGAAGGTTTGAAGCTAAGAACAAAAACTCTAATTTATAAAGAGTCAGGGTGGGAGAGTAGAGACATCCACCGCCGCTATCCAGCTGCTCATTTGGCACTAGTGGACGGGAACCAGACCTGGACTGGTGGAGTGAAAGAGGATTGTATAGAGACAGACCTTGGCAAGGACCTGCATACTGCACTGAAACCCACCAAACCCCCTCTGGCCTCAGATCCTGTCCCCAAAGTAGTCAGAGAGAAACCCGTTAGTACAATATACAAACATCAGAAAATCTTTATAGGTCCTTGCAGTCCCAGTCTGTGCGAAGGGGACAGTGACCAAGAGGTTAACTCTGTAATGTGAGATAAAAGTGAGACTGAGAATGTTTCATTTAGATATTAATGAACTGGGGTTTCTCATTATTTCAGTTCAAAAGAACTTTTCACTCTAAAAATGATTCCACTTTAATTAGGGAATAATATGCTTAAAAAGCATTTTTAAGGGAATTCAGTTTTTGTTGAACCTGAAAAGGATTTCAGTTCATTTTCAGTTTGCAAAAACAAAAAAAACCCCAAATACATGTGTTCAGGTTGAGCAGAAAAAAGCGTTTTCTTTCTCTCTCCTTCTCTGTCTGTCTATCCGTTTTTGATATGGCTAATAAACTAAAATTGCCATTGTTCACACAGCTCCATTCTGATGTGCCCTCTTCACCTGTGCGTAAGGGAAAGGTCTTCTGAGCTGGACAGAGAGATTGAACAGAGAAAAGCCTTTAGTGAGAACAGAAGGCACAAGCGGGCAGGGTGGCTGTGCAGGCAAGGCAGGAACAGGGGATCTGTAAGGAGGATCTGTGCGCCTGGGGTTTCTTTACTCTCTGTCCTCTTGCTGACAAGTTCTCTCTGACTCTCGTGTTATAATGACTGATTCTCTACGTTTGGAGCCCTTGCTGTTTCTTTTGCACAAGTGACCCAGACAGTAGCCCTGAGGCAGCCCGCAGGTTGCAGGAGAGGCACGCTCAATGCTTTCCGCTGTCTGGCTGCTTTCTGATGATGAAATATTCTGGCAGAGCTGCCTCAACAGAGCTGGTACCACTGGCTGGGGGTGCGAGGGAGGTGGGGGAGCAGCAGAGCACCCGCTGCCCAGGGGCCGGAGCGCGGGGAGACGCCGGGCAGGGGGAGAAACATGCTGTGGTAATGACTTGTGGAGATGGATTTCTCCGAGGGGTTCAGGGGTAAAATGTAAGATGCCAACAAAGTAAAACTCCTGGGGATTTCCCAGGCTCTGCAAGTGTCTGCAGCCCACCATGAGAAAACCTGTCGGGAGGCTCATGGTGCCTAAGAATAGGATGGTGCCACTTTTAGTAGTCTGCACAACGAGCTCTTGGCAGGGCGTACAGCTCCCACCAACATGTCTCTGTTAGAAGCCAACCTGCAGGGATACCGGCTAGGAACTGCAGACATGGGGCTTTAGCTTTTTTATGCAAGTTGCACATGTTTTCAGCTCTAGCGATCTCCCGTTTAACTCTGTCAAGCGCAGCCCTCACGCAGCCTGTAGCACAGGAGCAGTGGGCAGTTCAGCCAATGCTGAGCTAACCGAGGTCAAACTCCAATGGACAAACCTTTGGAAGTAATTAGCAGGGCAGACCTAATTGCATATTAAAGAGCAATGTATAACAAGTGTAAAATTGCATAAATATCCAGGGGTGTGCACATTTCTGTAGTTACAAGGAACTGGTACATAGTTTTATGCTAGTTTGTATGTCATGCAAGACTGGTGAGGTACTTCAAGTGCAAGAACCACGGCATGAATTGCGCTGCACTTCCACCTTGGCTCAGGCCCACAGACTTTCTCAAGTGTTCTCCATCGTCACAACACACTTGGCTGGTTTATTGTCCGCTTGACTCCTGTTGTCACCCCTGGAATCTGCTGATCAGTGCAGAAAAATCTGCACCCGTTACTAGGTTTTGAGGGGCCATTTTAAAGCATTCCGTCTCAGCCAAATGCACAACACCCACAGAATCCACTTGTATAAAATTTCCAGCTGAGGAAAGAGGAGATTTCTGGAAAGGCTGGCCACATGCTTGCCCTATGTGTGAACTCTATGAGAAAGGTGCTTTTAGAAGTCAAGAAGGAGATATATGATGTTGACAGTTTTTCATCAGGAGAGAGTTAGTAGAACAGAGTAAGGTTTCTGAAGCATATTAGGAGGCCATTTTGCGTTGGTTGGCTGGTAAATGTATCTCGTGCACAGTGTTCATTTGCTCAGGAGCCGAGCAAGCTCTTAGGACTCGAAACTTGTACCTCTTGGTAAACAGCAGCAGCCACCTCCTGGAGAGGGAAACACGTCCCTTGCTCCATCCACTTCATTTTCCCCATCAACACAGGAGCTTCCTTTATCCACATGTCTGTGCACTCTACACGGTGTCTGTTGAATTACAGCAAATGACAAGAAGCGGCAAGGTGAGGGAGCAAGAGGAGATAGACATGTTGCACAAGAGAGACCCAGAAAAGGTGCTGTGAAGCTTTTTTTCTCCTGCCGTGGGCCAGGTCTAACAGAATTGCATGGAGAAGCTCAGCATGGGGGAGAAAGAGAGAGCTGGCAGCAAGCCTAGAGAAAAACCTGAGACAGGGAGAGGTGCTAACGTGGGAGGGAAGTCAGGGCTCTGGTGCTGTCTAGAAAGGAAAGGACCTAGACAGCTGTCCATGATCCTGACCAGTCCCATCAGCCTTGTCCTATTTTGAAGGGTATTTAAGGCTCAGTAGGCAGAATGAGATATCTCATAATGCGACCATTTGCTTGGGAGCTCCTATGTTCTGGCTTTATAGCAGTGACCTGTAACTACCTTCATTCTTTACTGAAGCCTCAAGGATCCCAATGAGGGCAAAGGTGTTTTTTATCCCTGGCACCTCTGAGACACCCTCTGTAATCAGGAGGGCTGGACAGTATCTGGAATCCTGCTGCCTAAATCTCAGGCTGTGAAAGGGAGCGAGAGCTCAGCCAGGAGCTTCCTGGTGATCCTCTGTTATACTTGAGAAGCAAAGACTACCAGGCCCTGCTGTGTGCAGAGCAGCTCTGCTGGAAGAGGCCTGAGAGTTCAGCACTGAACAAGGCCTTGTGTGATGGTTGTCAGCCTTAATGAAATCAGGGCCCACGAACGCAGCTGCCCATCCTCATGCTGCTTAATAACCGTCCCCTGCAGCCTGTGCAGGGAAGCAGCTCTTTGGCACAGCACTGGTGCGTGCGGCAAAACCCCCTTCCTGCAGTTCCAGTGAGCAAAAGGAGGCTGTTTTTCTTGAGCGATTTAACTCACTGAGCAATTACTCATTTCAGTGGCTTTACTGCAAAGCTTGCTTTGTCTTTGCTCAGGTTTTAGCTGAGAGAAGCTTGAATAATTTAGAGTCAAGAGTTTTGGGGTTGTTTCTATTTGATCTCTCATTTTCCTCTTCCTTTCTTTCCCACCCCATTGTAGTCATGTATCTTTTAACTCAATTCTTCTTTTTGTTTGTTGGAGTGATCTTGCTTTCATTGGGAGAAATATCTGCTACTTTGGGTGGAATTCATCTCTTTTTAACTGTAGCTACCTGAAGGCAATGGGAAAGAGCAGCACCAGCCTCCAAATTAATCCTGTCTCTGCAGTCTCCACTGAACTTCCGACTCCAAAATCAGTGTTATTCTCTTCATAGATGTGTAGATGAGGTCCTCCTTAAACCTGTAGATACTGAGAAGATGTAGGAGGAAGATGCATGGTAAATTGCATTACAGAAGAGCCTCAGCCCCATTCCTCATCTGGGCAATGCCAGGAGAAAGAGAAAGAGGGACCGCAGATAGCTACCCATTTTGCCCAGAAGATGCAGTGAGATAAGGAACAGCATTTCTCTGAGCTGTTGGGTAACTGTCCTTCTCTCTGCTCCTTTCCATGCTCAATGGGGAAGGTCTGGGATAGAGCTCTGCCTGCTTCCATCATCAGGGTCTCTCCTTCAGCAGCAGGGCAGTGGGGATGGCAGCTGACGGGAGTTCCCTCGAGCAGGGAGCGTGCTATTGAAAAGTGGGTAGTATGAATGCTCTTTGCTAGGCGTAGTTGTGTCTGCTTGTGGGACTGACAAGTGCTAGATAAATGTAAACCTCGTTCCTTGCTCGCTGTAGTCTTGTCACTACATAAATGTAGGTTGTGCAGACATCCTATCAGAAGATGTTTAGGTTTCAACCACAAGTTTTGAGCTTTTAATCAGAGTCTGAGTACAGGTACACAGTGGCAAATGATTAAATTACTCCTGCTTATCAGCTGAACCAGAGAAAGTGACCCCATAGATTTCACTTTAACTGCAAGCCAAACTGCATTAGCTTATTCCAGTGATTAATTTGTCTTCTTGCTTAAAAGTTGGCATTTCATTGCTTGTACAGTGGTTCACTTCGCCAGCCTCTGGGATCAGAGTCTGTTGTGTATAAATGGGGGAGTGATAATGAAAGCTCTTTAATTTCAGCTTATTGATGTCTTATCTACCCCAAACCACTTGCATTCCTTCCCCAAATGTACAGCTGAAAATGCTGAATGCCTTTTTTGGAGGTCTGGTATGTCCGTTCCTTCGGGGTCTGTCCATGCAGGCACGTCTGAGCTTGAGTTCACCCTCATCCTAACCCAAAAACGTGAATGTTGCAACTTTGCTGGAGCACTGCAGCTCAACCCAAGTGACTGCTGTAGCTCTTGGGTTTTGTCCTTGTTGAACCCAACTGGATATATTTTATAAAAAGGTCAGGACATAAAATTTGCAACATTTGCAGTAACACAAGTTTTTACTTGCTGTATGAGGTATAAACAGTTACCGTATTTCTTAATACTTTTTACACTGTACTATGTTAATTTGACTGTTCCTATGTATTTGCTTTAATATTTAAAACAAATGTTTCTCTGTCAAAATGCACTCAGCTATAGCCATCAGTTATCTTACTACTGGGTATTGGGGAATTTCCTCCCAAGACTTGGGATTTGAAACTTGGTGGCGTGTGCATCCTAACCCACGTGCTTGCTAGCAGTTGAAAGTAAAGGACTTTGTTACTCCTACAGACCTCTGAGTACACTAAATTTTGGAGTCTATTTTGAAAACAAAATGAAGCAAAAAGTATTTTCTGGCAAAATTCAGGGTTACATTCTTCATTACTAAGTTGCAAAGAAAGCATAAGAAGTATAAACTATGGGTATAAGCTACTTGCAGTCTCTCCCAGGTCCTCGCCAAGAGTTCCTCTCACCCCTTTCAAGGGTTGAAGTCTTGAAGGAACTCACTCAGCAGCACTTTACCTCTTGAGCAACGTCTACTTTTACTGACTCATTTTTGCCTACTGGCTACTCCGGTTATACCTGGAGGTTGTCTAAATGCTGCTGTACGCAACTAATAGATATTCCAAGCGCTTCTGTGGGACAACCTTCCCTCCCTCTCTGCTACTTAAGGAAGAGTTATTGCGTGGTTGCTTTGACCTCTCCTTGTCTGTGAGAATGCACATAAACCAATGCTAATTTGCCTGGAAATGATTCACATCAATAGAAAAATATCCTTCAATGTGGGTATTTCCCTCTTTAGATTTATCCTCCTGCTTAGGAAGTAAATTGAAATAGCTTTATGACTCCATCCTATAACATGAAAAATTTTATTGGCTTTATAAGACCTTGCAAATCACAAACTGAATACATTTTATGACACAACAAGCTGTGTCCCAGTGTTTTTCAGAGCCTGGAAGTATAGATATGACTGACTTTGCATGTTTTAATCATAAGTTTTTGGTCTAGGGGAGTTAAGCTATCAGTTTTAATAATATGTTCTTTCACCAAAATAAAAACACTTGACTTTATCATGGAATATACTGTTTGCCTGTTTGGGGAAGTTCATTCTGTCAAACTTCTAAATCTGGATTGCTGTTTTTTACTTGAAATTAAATTATTCTAAAGGTCAGAATTTCCCAAGGAATGTAAATGAAATAATCTAGAGAACTCAAGTCTTTATGCTTCTGAAAATAAGAGAAATCTGATAGGAAATATTTGACCCAAAATACCGAGAAGGCTGTCTTGATAACCTGAAAAAAGTTCAATTTCCAGTTAAAAAATTGACATAAATCATGCTTTTCGTCAACACCTCAGTGCTGATAAATGTTATTTTCTTATGTGTAAGCACTTCAATGCCTTCCTTATCCGTGCCAAAGAAATCTTAATTTTCTTTATAATAAGCAAACAGGAAGTATATATTTCTGTTCTGACTTTGAGCTTGTTTTAAACTCCCTAATACAGCTGGGACTGGATACGTTTTTAACTAATCCTGATGTGAGAGTTGAAAATGAGAATAAATCTGCTGCCTGGGATGAAACAGCCCCATTAAGAGCTTCTTCCTAGGTAGTTTAATTAAAAGATTAGATTATGGATTGCATTGATATATTAGAGAGCAGTTTGCTATAGCGTATTTAAACTCATGGCTGGAAGATAACGGGCATTGCATATAAAACATCTGAGGACAATTTGTGAACAGAAATGTCGCTGTGTGACACGTAAGCGCACGCTTCCCAGGACCATACTCGAGGTTACCTGGCAGCCCGGCAAGGGATGTTTAGGAAGGAACAGGCAAAGGCTGTGCAAGGGAGGGATTCAGTTTGTGGGCTGAGACACCCGAGCACGGCTGCTTACATGGAGAACAAGTCTCCAGGACTGCGCTGGCGGCTTCCCGGGATTGGTCCGGTTCGCTACGGTTGTTTGTACGCTGCCCAAGAGCCTTCTGGGCAGTGTGTGCAGAGCCTGTGTGCCATTGGGAAGGAGCAATACTGTTCAGTGTTCCCTTCACGACCCTTAATTTCAGACCCTTATGTCTGATCCAGTTGTATTTGTCTCATCTGATCAGTTGGTTTCTGGTTTTCTTGTTGCTGGTGATTCTGTTCTTCTTTGGAAGTGTTTACTTAAACCGCAGAAGGAAAATACTGAATAAAAAATGGAAGCAGTATTTATTTGAAATATTTCGGTTAGCTTGAAAAATGAATGTGCACTCACCTTTCTATGAACCATAACAATAAAGTGTGGCACTGCAGCAGGCTGGATTGTACATTGCTTATGTAGAGTGGCAGCGACCTTCAGTCCTCAATCTGGTGTGCAGAATTGTTCAATTAATGTCACTACCCTAAGGGCTACAGCGGCCATTCTTGCCCTCATTCCTTCTGATTTCCTCTCATACTCTCCTTTACCCCTAATGGAAAGGAGAGGATGGGTAAGGAGGATAGAAATGAGATTTTATCTATATAAACTTGTAGGAAAGGAAAAGAGCAGAAAACTGATGCAAGAACAAGTTCCTGGAACACACGAGTGGAAATGCTTTGGGATGCAGAGAGGCAGAAGTAACCCAAGAGAAAGCTGGTTTCTCACCCATAGAAGTAGAAACTCGTGAAGGTGAAGATGGAGGACAGGTAGGCTGAGAATGAGCATGATTCTTAGGAGGAGGAGAAGGACGATCAATGGAATAACAGTAACTTTCAGTGAACTTGGAAGCAGGAGATGAGATCTCATGGGAAGCAGATCCGGGGGGAAGAAACTAAGGAGAGGCCTAGGCATTTTTCATTTGATAGCAGGACTATGAACACAAATCATCTCAATTTAGAGGAAGAATAGAAAGTTCAATAAAAGGCAGCTTCACAAAATAAAAGCTTTCCATTGATTTCTTGTTCTCTTACTGTGTTTGCAGAAAATGAAAAGTAGGTTAGATGAGAAAAGCTGAACTTTAAGAATAGTCAATGTGTGGAGCGACACAATCAGAACAAGTAGGACTAAATAAGACACAGGAGGTGAGAGAAATCCCAGGTTAAATGAAATTATACAGTGAATACTATGAGGGGCCATGGAAAAACCTTTCACAGATGAGCCCCACAATGCTGAAGGGGCGCTCACTAAAATGCTGTGAGGAAGCAGTTGGTGTAACTCATATGGAAACAGAGCCCAGACCAAGGAGAGATCAGAGGAGAAGCCATTTAGGTCAAACCAGCTGCTCAGAAGGAAATTAATCAAGTGATGAGGAAGAGAGAGTTAATTTCTGCAGGATGAAATCATGCTGGAGAACTCAACGGGACCCGTACAGCCTGGCACCAGTATACCTGCTTGGGCACAGCCAGTTTAAGAGCCCCCCAACCTGGCCTTGTATCCGTACTTCCCCACTGAGATTCTTCCTTTATTCCACTGTCCTGATAACACTGAAATTCTGCCAGTTTTTTATTAAAACCAAAACCTTTTCATTGACCCAGTGTGCAGGGGCAAGGTGTATGGTGCAGAGGGCTGGAGAACGACATTCAGTGGGGAGAGAGAGGCAGAAATGAGCAGTTAGTAGAAGGAGAAGTTGGCTGAACCTGGGGTGCTTTTTTAAAAGGGTTTCTTTTTGAAAGAAGAGACAGGGGTTTCAGCTTGACCTCAGTATCTGGAAAATACTGAATAAATAACCTTAACTGTTTGTTGAGCATATGAAAAATAGAAAGAAGATGAGTAGCAGTCAACCTGGATTAGAAAAACATAAATCATGTCAAATAAATTGGATTTACTCCTAAAACATAGAAAAGCCTTTTGGATAGTAGAAAAGCAGATGTCATGGGAGGCAATGTACTTAAGTGCAAGAAATATGACATTTTCATAAGTACGTTAGAGAAACCTAGTCTTGATAAAACTGCAGTAGGGTGGGCCAGAGGAGGCTGGAAGAATTGAGTCAGGTTTCATTAGGAATTGTCCTGTGTCCAGTTCTGCTCAGTACTTCCATTAACTATCTGAACCATGTGATAGTGGATGCATTTATTACATTTTCAGAAGGCTGGGAGGAACACTGTGTGTGTGATCTTGACAAATAGCATGCTGGGGAATGGTTTCATTAGAATACAAATATACAGCAAGTACTGATAAGCAAAATATCCAGCACTCATCAGGTGCCCAAATGTGCATTTACAAATGCAGATTTGGGATGGGAGGGGGGGAGCAGCTGAGTTTACAACACATATTAGTGTGAAGAAAGGCTCAGGAGGACAATCCTGCTGTCATATGAAAAACTGGTTCGAAGGGGTTCTCTGCATCACCAAGGTTCATTTCAAAACTGAGAGGAATTCAAGGAACCCCGGCAGAACTGACCGTTTCAGAGGTGTACTCGGAAAAGACCTTGCGAAAAATCTTGAACAAGAATACAGCAAATGATGAATACTGCAAATGATGAATACTGCAGTGGGAATACTGTGCATACGTGTGGTCCGATAGCTGTAAGCCTAATGGGAAGAGAGGGATGTTAACACCTAGTGTTTCTAGGCAATGACAACAATTAAGGCAATGCTGGGGTTATATCTTAACCAACCACTACGGCTCAAGTGCCTTCCATCCCAAGGATGCAAGAGTCTTCCTACACCTCTGGGTAGAGACCCCCATATCAAGAGAAACTGTGTCAGAGGAACAGCATGTCTGGGCAGGGAGTAATGTAATTTCACTGCTGATTGCAGCTACACAAATGCCAGCTTAGCAAGCAATATATCAACTTCACTACCATGCCATGCACCAGTTTCACTGCCTTCTAGCCACCTAATTGTGTATCCTGTAGTTAATGGAGATCAAACTGTTCTGTGTCAAAAGTTCAGTTTCTAACACTTTCTTGCATAAATCACCTTCCTTATTTTACATTCCTTACGTGTAATTCTTGGTGTATATCGTAGCCTAACTAATCTAAAAAGATTTTTATAGTTGTCTTGTGGTCTTCAGTGGAAAAAGTCCCTTCTCCATGCCTCTGCTATATAGAACAACCTGTAGTGAACAAAATTGCAGGAAGATTCAGCTTAAACACTAGTGACTTTCTGATGCCATGAGTAGTGGTGCACTGAAAGGGATTACTTGACTAATTTTCTCATCATTAAAATGGCAAATTGGTTTTGCCCTTAATGCCTTTCTGCAGAGACAGGCAGCTGGCTTCCAGTTCCATTTAGTGCAGGCTGTCAGAAGTTGTAAACATACATTGCTCTCTCTACTGGAGACTACTTTTGTTACTTGTTTCCATCTATTTTTGAAAAAGCCATTCAGGCCAAGAGACTCTATCGTTTGTATAGTGGAGCAATTATGCTAATAATAATGTAGAGTTGTGCTTTATTTTAATATGAATTTTACTGACTTGGATATGACAGCAATTTGAATGTATGAATGACTAAAAAAGGCAAAATGTTTATAGAAGTACATAAAACTAATGTTACGCACTCCATTTTACAAGTAGCTTGAAATGGGTTTTTAATAAGCGTTTAAAATGATGTATTCATGTCTGTATAAAATGTCATATCTCATCTTAGGAAAAGTGATTTTAAAGAGCTCTTGTAATTAACTATTTATTTATTATTATTAAATTATTTACAATGGCATATTATTGGAAGCGTTAAATGCTTTTGTATGGGAGAGCCTGCCCCCTGTTCTTACGGTTGGTTATTCTTTATTGTATGCTGTGGCTGTGCTAAGACAGAATCTATTCGAGAAGAAGGACTGTGCACTCTCTGTGTTGGCAGTTCATATTCTTCCTTTGCTTCTTGTTAGCATCTGTTGCCTTTGTGTAGGGTTAAATCTATTGACTGTGGTCGCAGATCCTTGCCTAGCCATGCTGTTGTCTGTCATGAAACCCTGAGGTGACGGGGCATTCTTATTTTAGTAAGACCTAAAAACGATGACATTTTCCAAACCTTGCATCAGATTCTTTCTCTGGTAGGTCCAAAGCAGGTTTAGACCCATGGATTAAATACAGGTGTAAGATGGTTGTTGCCATTAATTTAAAACTTGAAAGAAGATACATCTGGAAGAGGTCTCTAGAGTTTATTTAACCTAATCTATTTTGCTCTAAATTCGCATTATCTCTACCCGAAGCATATCTAAATTGTTAAACCCCGGTGAAATTCCACAGCCTCTCCAAGCAATGTATGCTGGTGCTGTCCTGTCCTTTGCATTAGATCGAAAGTTTGATTCAGCGTTGAGGCAAACCCTTCTTATGCCAGACCTCGGTCAGCCTTTGCAGACTCTTGGGAAGGGAGCACCAGAGGTGCTGCAAAACCTTTTCAAAGCTGTGCTCTTGTCACTTTGAGATTGAGGAATTCAAGTCCCATTCGTAACTGGCACAGGCGTAGAGTTTGGTGCTTGCTAGGAGGCTCTGAGCAGCAGTCACCTGAGCCACAACCCTTCAGCGTCTGCTCTCTTGCTGAGGGTTTTTTTTAGCGGGGTGGGTAAAGGTGAAAGGTAAGCGTGCACATCTCCCATGAAAGGATTTATAGCAGCAGCAGCAAAGGATACTAATTGATATTTAGTCATTTAAAAGATCTTAAAATGAAGACTCAATGGTCATCTGCATTATCAGTTGGGTGATGGCATTAGCACCAGTTCCCTGATGACACGCTGTGAACATATTCCCCAAGGAATCCAAACAAGATGAGCTAGAGTAGGGGTGTGACTTTCCAGCTCTGTTTCCACTGGGAAGGGGAATGAAGTTGTTTTGTTTCCATCTCTTTGTGTTTTGTAGTCACAAAATGAGCACAATAAACATAAGAGAGGTCCCAGAGCTAGGGCTTTAGAGGCACACTGGGGAGGATGAAAAGCTTATTGGAGAGGTAATTTTGGCTGCTTACAGTGCTTATGTTCTTATGTCTCTTTGCTATGCTTAGACTATGGCGGTTTTTATTTATTTATTTAAGAATTCCTACTGGCACAACATAAACTCCTAGTGAGCAATATCTTTTGGACCTTGGAGGTCCAGTCAGTCCTTAAGTTTAGACCTTGGCTCTCATGGAGATTTCCATTCTGTAGCAAGTCAGAGGGAAAGAGCTGAGCTGTACAGATTGTGCCCTAGCATCGAGGGTTAGATCCTTAGCTGCTCCACCAACAACAGTACAGCAACAACAGTTGCTACCAACTCTACACATGGAGCTGTACTTCCACATCCCATGCTGATGCAGGAGGGACAGCAGGCGTGGTATATGTAAGGCGGTCGAGCTATGGACATACTGGCCCATCTACTGACTATGCCATGACTTCTTGCACCTGGTGCAGGTTGTCCAATGTGTTCTCGTCATTGCCTCTCCGTGTATCCTACCTGATTTGCAAAGAAACCTTTCTGATTCCAATAATCAGTGTTTCTTCTCTTGAGTCTTTCTAACTAAATTGCACCATCTAGGGTTAGCAAGAGAGCTGTAGAACTATATTCCCCTGCAATTGATTTGGAGAAGACAAAAGGAAAGCAGATGCAAGAAACCTGCCTGGAAAAAAAAATGCTGGATACTAAAGGATTGGAGTTTAAGGCAGTCATTTGCGTCTGGAGATTCAAGGCCAAGTAACTTTGAATGCCGGGGCAAACTGGGAACTAGTGTCAGTGATCACAGGGCTATGCCTGATCTCTGCATAACTAAACCAATTAGGTATACATTCCCTTACTTGCCTCTGCAGTTTCTTCTTGCCCTTTAGGCTTTCTAATCCACAGCACTCCTTTTGAGGGGCCCACATCAGCAAAGCCCTCTACTCGCACGTGCACCGCCAGGCATGTGATGCAAAACTGAGCATCTCCTACCGAGAGCATGGTCAGTTTTGGCCCTCATCCCGCGTGTGTGCATTATTCCTCTCCCCTTATACACTGCAGCAAGAGGCAGGGGATGAATCTGCAGGTGCTTGGTGAGAATGCTTGTCCTTCCTGGTGTTTGTGTTTGAATGAGAGTTTTTGTTTAATCAGCAGAATCTCTAGTTGGAGCATCTCCTCTCATGCTGGCAGGCGGCTTTAATCTGCGGGCAAGGTTGATGGGAACTGATCTAAGCTGAGCTGGCAGACACCAACTCTGGCAGAGATACATCCCGTCCTTCCCTGGTTTGAGCCAGAGGGAAATGGGAGCCAAAGGCACCAAGAGCACTGAGGTCACAGGGCTGAACTCCGCAGGAGACAGTTCAGACACAAGTATCACTTCAGCCTGCACGTTTCTTTTTCTTTTTTTTTTCCCCAAGACTTTGTGTCACTCTGTTAGTAGGAACTAAGAAGCTGCACCTTTTGCTGTCTCAGTCAGGACTGCACCATGTCCTTGGAGAAGTGGTCCAGTGATTGTCTCCTGCAGGTTTCTGGGCACTGTGCTCTGCTCTGGGATTGATACCTGCTTTCCCACTAGCACATGTAGCTGATTAAAGATCTTTTAAAGCAAGGACTTAAATCTGCATCTACTTGTAGATGATGCACTGACCAGTAATATATTTGTTTTCCAACTGAGGAAACATTTTAGCATCCCTGAATTGATGGAGAAAGCCCCTCTGTGGGGCTGCTCACTCTGGGGTGGGAGGATATTCTCCTGTGTTCACCGTCCTGGCTGAATTCAACTCTTCCTGCCTCAGTGTTTGAACTACAAGAAAGGAAGTTTCTTCTGTGGGAGAGGAAAGGGAGTGATGAAACCTTTCAGCCTTTTCATGGGCAGCAGAGAGAAATAGGCACTTTTATGACAAGATTTGCTTCACACCAAAATGCCTGAATTAAGCAATTTATCTGTCTCCCTCCCTCCATTGACTCTGAGATTAGACTTTGGCTGACTCTAAGTACCTGCAGTGCTTGTATCTCTCTCAGATCAAGTCAGGTGAGATGAATCCAGTCCACTATCTTCTCGCTTCCCTATGGCTTGTAACACTTAAACGTAGCAGACCATTTTTTTAAACCTAACAAAATGGAATCGGTAGAAAAGCAGTATAATCAAGAAGGGAGCTGGACTGGATGGAGCCGAATTCCTGCAACATCTGCCATGTGAATTTCCAGGCAAATCTATGCAGAGGGCCAATGGACCAGAAGGCGAGTAAAATAAATCCCAGACCTGTGAAGGAGCTGGGAAAAGGGAATAGAGCCAGCTAAGTAGGACATGTTTGTCCTTGGCTGTGCTGGGAGGATCATTACTTCGAATCCATGTAATCTCACTTACGCAGTTCGCTGTCAAGATGCCACAGAGAAGCAAGGCAGTGGCCTGTTTCTCGCAGAGCTCTCAAAGTCATTTTTAAAGCATCCCCTGGGATGTGCTCTGCTCGGAGATGTCCCCAGCTTGGAGACGTCCCTTCAGTTGTCCTCCTCCATTAAAAGAACAGGGCTGCCAGCCTCCTTGCGGAGACTAAGATGGATGGATGGATGGATGGAGAAAGTGAGAGGAGTGGAAAACACACTCAAGTGTCTTTGCTCTGGTCAGCTGCTGAACGTGCAGGAGCAGTAATGAATTAAAGAACCCCACAGTTAGTTCTTTGAAAAAATTATGAGCAGTCCGGGTCTTGATTCTTTCCTTTCAATCTTGTTTAAATTATTCACTGTATTGGAAAGAAGACCCTCACACCCAAGTTAATCAGCTGTGATCTAAGAGTTTAATAAGCTCAACAGCACACACATATCTTTCTCTCTCTCCTGCTGTGCATAACTGCTGACAGCTGATTAGCATCTGACATGCAGGCACTAATCACAAGAGGGCTGCAGTAATTGATCAAACCGGGAGCTGGACTGTCAGTGCTTTGGAGACCCCAGAGCACACGTGCAACAACCTCTGAGCTGTTCAGCAGCAGGAAGGAGATGTACAGGCAGGGCTGCATTTTAAGGATGTTTGTCTTCCTTTTTTCCCACTTTTAATTTGGCTCTCTCCTGTCTGCCACCTTTGCAGCAAATTGGCCAATTCCAGGTGAATATGACTGCAGAATAAAGGCGTAAAGATGATTGTGTTCTTGCAACTGTAGAAATAAGTGGTTGAGCAGGAGGCAGAGACCTCGTACATGCTACAGTTGTGCAAAGAACTGCTCTGTGCTTGTTTCCTCTTAGAGAACATAGAGTGTAACCCTTATCTGATACAGCGAACAGGGGAGAGAAAGCATCAGTCATAACTCCTGTTTGATACCAAACTCCAAGGACCATACAGCCATGGAAACTAGGCTGTACTGCATGACATTTTTCCAACAAAATATTTTGCACTGAAAAGCTGTATTTTCCACAAAATGAGGAAATGGCATTCTGCTTGTAAACTCGGTATTTTGTGATGAAAAATGGAAAACACCAGTTCTGTGGGTTTGGACTTCGGAGTCAGCATCTTCCATAGCAAAGATGCAGACGCAAGTGAACCATATCTGACCATCTGTAGTTGTCACCTGAAGGCAGCAGACTCCCTTTGTCAAAGACTGTCCCAGTCTCTGTTGTATTGTGTATAGCCCTGGTGAAAACTGTTCTCTCAGTTTTGGTAATGAGGAGCCAGGGAAGGCCACAGTCTCCCAGCTCAAAATAAACCCAGAGGTTCCTGAGTCCGAGACTGCCGCTCCCATTGGAGTTGTAGAGCCCAACAATCTGTTTTGTACGAAATGACCTCTCAAGCCCGACAAGCAGCATTGCCCAGCACCTGCACAGCATGACGCTCTCTGAACAGCGTTTAGTCTTGCAGCAGCCCTTGGGGGTCCAGTAATTTATCTGTTTCTGTGCAGCGGGTACCTGACCTTTAATACAGAGCAGAAGCAGAAAAGAGCTTTGTGGTTCTGCTGATAGAAATCGCTCTGTGTTGCACATATCTCTTTGTCAAGCTGCCGATGGAGAATGTTGTTTCTGGCTGTGCATCCTGTGTGGGGCTAAAATGCTGGCTTTTTGGCCCAGGAAACCCTCATCTCACATACGCCTAATCAGCCTCCCAGGTTACTGTGTCCACTGTGCGTGCCCTAGACCAGGTCTCGCCCCAGGAGACATTGCCCTCAAAGGAGTCGAGGCAAAGACCCTTCCTTTCAGAGAGGCCTTGTGTTGCAGCCACTCTGCAACTGTTCTGTAATGTGAGGCATGACACTGGACAATGCCCCCCCATGTTTGTTAGCTGCCAAAAAGTGAGCTTGACAGCCTTTAATGGATATGCCGAATCTCTTCAATGGAATGAGTTTAGCTTGTCTTGATTTCCTGTTTCATGGTTTCCACGAAGTTTGCAAGACTGGTTAAACTTAGAGGAGAGGCGAAGGGGTGGTGTGGTTGGGCAGACAGCCTAACTCAGCTCGGGGCAGAAACAGCCTCAGAGCAGACAGCAGCATTGCGGGGTGCAGGGCAGAGAGCAGTCTCCCCTTCTGTCTGCTTCTCTGTGCGTACACCAGATTCCTTTCATCAGCAGAAGTCTTTTATCCATAACCCGTTTCTTCCCTCTTTGTAAAGACGGATTTGAATGCAGGCTATTTGCAGCAAGGAAAATTACCTTATTACATAATTTGCATTAAAACATCCATCCCACAAGGCGCTACAAACCTTTAGCCAGGTAGAACTGACAGATATTAGCCAAGCAATGGGATGGGTTTGCAATGATCTTTCTCCTCTCTCCCTTTCCCTTTCCTTTTGGAGTGAAGAATGGTGAACAGAAGTTTCTTTGGAGACTGTTTCCAAGCAGCCGCCTCAGCTGAATTTCAAAGATGTTGCAGGCTTAGAGGCTGCTGTAGCCAGCCTGTGTGGCAGGGCGCTTTCCCACAGCCTCCTGCCTGTGGGATGTGTAGCCAGAGGAGGAATTCAGGGTGCAGATGAGGCCGCGAGCCCTGTAGAGGAGAATGAAATGTGCCAGGTGCACAGTTTGCTCTATTGCAAAGAGATTGGGCACACGGTGGCTGCCTGACTTTCTACCAGTGAAACAGTTGCTTTACTCCATCGTGGATTTAAATTATGTATATAAAATTTATAAATATATATAATTACAAAAACTATATATATAAAAAGCATGTTTCCAGTGCTCATCCCAGTGCCCTGATCACTTATCCAATAACATCATCTTGATGGTGCTTACAAAGCACAGCAGCTTCAAAGCGAAGCATGAAAATGGTTCATCTGGGGTAGCTGCTATGCAATAATGGAATGTAACTCGGGATGAGTTTAGAGTGGATAAGCTTAATTTCCTATTTTCCTGAATTAGGCTGTATTTGAAGCAGAGTGGTTACCTCTCAGGGAAGTAGTCTGACTGCTTGGGTTTATGAAACTTCTGTTTTCTGTTGTTTGATGGGTTTTGTTTTCTTTTGTGTGAAAATGTCTCCAATTTTCTAGTTTGCTGTGATGTGTGATTGAGTTTTCTAGGAGAATTTCATTGTGATCTGTAACATTTTTTTTTACTGGACTAAGAACTGTTTCCTCCCCAGCTCCACTTACTGCTTCTTCTTTGCTTATACAAGTGAGAAAAGACCTTCCTGCAGTCCCCCAAGCCTCTAGTTTGGATAACTACTTTTTGACAGGCAAGAGTGGCAGTCCCAACAATATGGCACTTAAAGTCTTCGACTCTCAGCTGTTAGCTCATCCCACCTAGTGACCCAGCAATTCCTATTTCTAGCAGCATGAAATCCCCAAGGTGAGAAATCTCAAATTTCAGGTGCCGAGCTGGCTGATCCATAAATCTCAGCGCCAAGACAGATTGTTCCCTTGCTGTCTTACAGCCTCGTCTCCTCTGATTCTTTTCCGGCTTTTCTCAGTTTCTCACAACAAAACTCTCAGAGTGTGAAGTCCAAACTGCTCTCCCGGCAGCAAACCCAGCTGTGAAACAACAGCACCATCCAGGGGCCATTGGGGCTCATTTCCAGTTGTGCCGGTGCATCCTCCCGCAGGGAGCTGCTCCCCTTGACCTGAGCGGGGCCCGACCAGTTCCCACTCTGCATTGGATTTTGCTTCCAGCAGACAACTGCAAATGGGGAATTCAGCTTCTCTGCAGTCTCCTGTTTGCCTTGTTTGTGCCTTAGGAAAACAATCTCTGTATAATGCCTTCCTGGGTGTTTTGCCGTGATGCAGATGTCTTAAGTGGTTATCTGCATTTGCTTGGAGAAATGGCTAATGGTACCCCCAGAGGCTCATCTACCCAAATCTTTAGGCAGCTGCAAGTAGTGCCTATGCCAAGAACCATTCATGACTCTAAGTCACTTATTTTATACTAAAGCTGGGTAAATATTCTCCCTCCTCGGCTACTTTTTGACATAAAATAGAGATTTTGGTTAAATTTGCGAGTGTCTGTTTGCCATAGAATTTTAAAAATATGTGCTTTTCATTTGAACACTGCACACCTTAAAATTGGTATGTGTATCACCTACTGAGTTTATGTAACTTGTTGTCTGTGCTGCTGACTCCGTAGTGAGACTCATTTCCCATCGCAGACTGTGGCCGGCGACAATAGTAGGAACTGAGAAATCTCAAGAGGGAAATGCAAGCCTTTAACTGCTGATTCATTCTCTCTGTTTCCTGCTGTTGATGGGAAATTCCCTTTGGATCCAAGGAACCTCACTGAAGAAAAGCTCTGGTTTCAATAAGTGGAGGTTTTCTGGTGAAGAAATATATAAAAACAAACCCAGAAAAACCTGCTGTGAGGGTGAAGAGCCCTAGTACAAGTGCAGGTACTGGGGCAGAGGTAGGTAGTCAAAGCTGACTAATCCACTGCTGTACTCATATCAAAGCTCAGCTGCATTTTTAGTGATAGAGAGAGAAATAGAGATGCTAACTAGACCTTTGAATATGTCACTAAGTCTCCAGTGGAAAGACTTCCATTAACTCTGTCAGATACTGGATCAGTGAACAATAATACTGATGGATCTTAAGATTCAAGTGCCTGAGCTGCTACCCAAACAAGCAATTATTCATTAAATGAAGATTAAATTCAGGGAATTAAAAACAAAACTTAGAGATGTGCATGTGAATGTTGGAAATTCTACTTAAAACTAACTTTTGAATCACATAAAGGAAACAGGATGCAATAGGAGTAAAATTGCAAAGAAAATGTCCTTCTGATCAGATAGGAGTCTTTAAACACGTAAGTGACATAGCAGATAAAGAAATTACAATTGGGTATGATGTGTTTTGAGTTTGTTTTAAAGTGAAAGTTCTCTCAGAAGACATTCCTTGCATTTTTTTTGAAGTGTCTGGTCCTGACCATGGCTAGAGATGGCATTGTGGCATTTTGGGCTAGGTAACACAGAGGTCTGATCTGCTCTGATGTTGAGCAGCTCAGGCAGGGATTGAAGTTAAAATGGAAACAGGGCGTACTGTGTTTGGCTTGCGCTCCATCTTTGATATGCATCTGGGCTGCATCTCATCACTCACCCGCCTTTCACTGAGGGATGCTCTGCATTGTGGCTAGTTATTAGTGCTGGGACGGTGAAGGAGAAATGGAGGAGTGATGGAAACGGCTGTCATTCCTGTGAGGGAACCTGGTTGCGTGTTAAAATCACAGTATTTAAGCTAGTAACAAAATTTCTTTCTGCTTTGTGACATCTGGGGCGTTGTTTTGTTTATAGTTTCCAAAAGATCTTTGCAGCTTTTGACCGAAAGATTTCTTCAGTTAAAAACTCTGGTTCCTAATGGAAAACAGTTTGCATGGTAATTTTGTGACTGGTTTGTTCTGTGGCACTGCCCGAGCAAAAAGAAATCCAGATAGCTAACGCAGTTGTGCATGGTATTACCAAGCTGGCTGTTTTACAGCAAGCTTGTATGTGTTTACGTGATCTGCTGCTATAGAATTGCTTATTCTTGTATCCTATAGATACAGGATAAGCATCTCTGGGCAGCAAATTGTGCCCTCCACAGTGACACCAACTGTCCCGATGGCCTGTATTTTCCTGCGATGAGCCAGAACAGTCCCCTGCATTTATTAAGTTGAAAAACACACTTTTCTCCTAGCCTGGAAATGCATGAGAGCGGAATGCTGATTCAGGAGCTGTGTGCTTGTCATATAGAAAGCCATGTTAGAATGCAGCCCCAATGTTACACTTCTTAAGACACTGAATAAATCCCATTTGTTTCCAGGATGCCATACATAAGTGTCAGGATTCATTTGAGAAACCATTACATAGAACTGATTCCACATATCAGAGCCCAAGGATGCTCCTGGAAACCTTGAGGCCCCACATACTCATGTCTGGTTTTGATCAGCTCACCTGAACATTTCTTTTAACTACCGCAGTGTTACAGAAATCCTTTGGGACATCATATTCACAGATCAGACAGAAGTTCCAACGGGCCGCTCTTCTGCAGAGACACGTCTATCCCACAGTTTACACTCTGCCTGTACACATCTCCAGCCTTCCCTCTGCACTCTCCAGCCACCTGCCTTACCTGTTCCCATCTCTCCCTGGGATTTCTCCTTGCTGTGCCCTAACATTTCAGCAGGGAAGTGCCTTTAAAAGCATTTAGGTGCCAAACTCCCAAAATGCTGTTGAGAGCTGCTAAGGGCTGGTTTTCTTTTTGGGTGGGGGATTTGTGCAGGAGGAGTTGCTCTCTCTATGGAGGAACACGGCAGTCTGTTCATGTCCAGATCCCGTTTGAACTCCCTCATGTCTAGAAAGGGTTACAGGAATGTAGGTGGATTGGCCTCTTCCCTCGCATCTGAAATCGCAGCTTCAGCGGTGGCTTCTCCCATATAGTTTTATTCTTGGAAAGGAACTACCTTAACAGGAAACCAGGTTGTGCAAAGGGTGGCTGAGGGATGACCAAGTTAATTGCCTGTGAGGTACTGGGCAAACTGCTATTCAGGCACCCAAAATAAAGTATTATCATTTGGGTTCGTCTTATTGCTGTGAGTTTCTGAAGGGGTAATTTGGCATAAAGAGCAAAATCATCTTTGATTCTTCTGAAATCACCCTGTCGTGGCAGCATATAGTAAGATTTTGTCTGAAAATTTCTGGTCCTGTATGTGATCTGAAGCAGGGCCCCTGAGAACATTTCAGTGTCAGACTTTGGAAGAAAGGTTTTTTTTCTCTAAAGAGAATTTCTGCTCTTCCCAGCATAGCAAGGCTCTAGCATGCCCATGTGGGCTAGGTGAGTTGAGATTTAAAAAGAACTTTTTAGAGACCTTGCCGAAAGCTGTTTTATAAAACTGTGATTGCTCTTGATTTTCGGTTTGTTTTACAAAGGGACCAACAATATAGAATCATTTACTCATTAGTATTAGTATTATCTTCAGTTAACTTTCTCAGGCACCAAAGAAGTGGGTCAGCGTATGGCTTCACCACCCTGGACCCCAAACCAGCCAACAAAATGCTCAGTGGCTGTGGTTTGTCCTGTTTTCATATTTGCTGATGCTTGCTTTTTGGATTAGTCTCATAGTATCTGACGGGAAAATGGCCACAGGACATCAAGCTCCGGTGATGTGGTTAGAGTACATTTGTGAATAAATTGTGTCAGTTTGGAACGTGCTGAAAAGTTTGAGGTGTGGAGTAAAATCCCCAACAGTGGCTTAGGAGTTGAAGATGCAATTTCAGGGAGACTTGGACTGTTGAGAATCTCATTTAATAGCTTCAGTTTTAGCGTCTCTGATTCACATCCCTGAAGCAATCAGCTGAGGTATTTTTAAGATTTTCCTTTTCCCCCACTGTCTGTTCCAACTCTGAGTCAGAAATTACTGCTCTCTCCTTATCTTCATCACAGAACTGGCAGAAATGACATTGCTTTAGCTGTGTCTGAAATATTTGTGTAAACTCACTTTCTTCGGCAGTTTAAGCTAACACGTTGGGCTGAGAACAGCAAGGCCTGTAGTGCACATACGTATTCCCTGCTGTCAGCTCTGCTGTGGGGTGGGAGAGAAGATTTAAACGACTGTAGCCAGAGCTCATCAGCCAGAGCATGTAGTCACCAGAGACTCAGACTCTGACCATCTTTTCTAGGAACCAAACCCCGCTGGCATGAGTACTCATGACGCCTGAGGTCATGAGATCAATAGAGGATTCACAGTGCTGCTTCGCCCAGGCTGCCAGCCGTGGCCTTTTTGTACAGAGGATGGAGGGCGGTTGTGATGACAAGTTGGGCAGCTCTCTTTGTGTGGTCTGAACATAGCTCCTGGCGTGCAAGTGAGAAATGGGACTAACGGTGGCTTTTATAAAGTTCTTAGGGACCCCCCAAAAAAAAAGTAATGGGATCTCAGACATTAAGAACATGACAAATGATCTGCTCTACACACGTTTTCTGTGGTGCTCTCTGGCTTCAACTCATGTGTTTGCCAATACAGCCACTGTGCTGTAAATTCCCAACCTCTTTGTTGGGTCCCCAGGCACAGAGAAAGGATCTGGCGAATTATCATCTCAGACTAGTGGGTGGGCAATATGTAATGATGGATCTGAGTGCTCATTTGCCTTTGACATTTCTGGAACATGAAGTCTTAGTTAGCGTCTGTACTGCTTTTGGCTAAGATAGAGTTAATTTTCTTGTATTACAAGTGGCTTGTATTGTTCTATGTTTTGGATTTGTGATGAAAACAGCATAGCACCTTTCACAGCATGAAGTGCAACTATGGGAGGCACGTTCCCTCCAACACACCAGCCTCTCCCTTGCCTTTTTTGTTTGAACTCCTTTAAACTAAAGTAAAACTGTTATTAGCCAGGGACGGAGTTGTTCCTCTAAAGGCAGAAAACTAGCTTTTCTCCACCACTTTCAGACAACAGGATTTCCAGCATCCTTTTCTTTAAGCAATGTTTCATTTTGTATTAGTCCTCCATCCTAGCAGCTGGTAAGACCTGCCCTGCTCAGAGCTCTGACCACCCAAGGGAAAGTCTGTCCTCAGACGGACAGCTCCTTCTCTCTCTAGAACAAAAAAAAAGATGTTTTCTGTAACTAGGAGTTCCATTATTTTGGCATTCATTTTTGTCTGCAAACTGGATCAAAAGCCAAAATACCAACATTTTAGTGGCATTAAACTTATTCAGGAAAATGTTGGTTTGGAAACAGCAACCTGAAAATCATCTGTTTTGAGCAAAATAAATACCTAGTTTCAGAGAAATGTCATTTTTGACAGATTGAAATTTCAAAATGTTGGTTCGGAAGCTTTTTAGCCGTTTTGACAGTATTCTGTGTTTTGTCATGTAAACTTGTCAAAAGATTTCCATCAGATCTACTGTTTTCCCTGTGTTGATCATAATTGTGCAGCCCTCCATGGAAAGCATAATTCAAACCACCAAAACACAAGCTCACGAAAGCCTTCAGAAAGGGTCTGGCTCCTCTGGCAGTCCTGGACAGAGCCATGGTTTTTGGATGTAGCCATGCAAATTCCAGATTTGATTGCTTTGCAAGCCGTTCAAAGAGCAGAAGACCATAGAATCATAGAATTGTTAAGGTTGGAAGGGACCTTTAAGATCATCAAGTCCAACCATTAACCTAACCTGACAAAACCACTTCTAAACCATATCCCCAAGTACCACATCTACCCTTTTTTTAAACACCGCCAGGGATGGCGAATCCACCATCTCCCCGGGCAGCCTATTCCAATGTTGGATAACCCTTTCAGTGAAAAAATTTTTCCTAATATCCAACCTAAACCTCGCCTGGCTAAGAGGCGATATAAGATAAAAGGAAAATGGAATTTGATGGTAAAAGTAGCAGCTGGAGGTTCTTATTCTGGCCTTGGATTGATTTCTGCATGAGTTGAAGCTTACTAGTTATTTTTGTTTGTGCCTCAACTTCTGTCTCTGCCTTTAAGTCAGGACCATTTTGTTCTCCTCCATCTATGGTGAGGATTTCTGTAGATATGGATAATCTCTCACAGTGCATTTATACAGTTTAAGCAGAAATATTCCAGACTGCACAGGGAGTGAAAGGAAGCTCAATCTTAGGATTAAAACCTCCTTTATGACTGTGTTTTTTTCACATGATTTCCAGATCAAATAAATCCACTCACTTCCAAAAATCAATTTTCACCCTCATGTTTTGTTTCTAATCTTTGTTTCATTTTACATTTCACGTTTCTGCTTTGTCTCCTGCAAATCAAGAATAAGCCCCAGACATTTGGGTTTCCCCTCAGTTTCTTTCTCCAGACCAAGGTGATTATCGGTTTGTATCACCTGAGGGCTTTTACTTATCACCTTCATCACCATTGCATTTAATTAGAGGTGCAGAAATGTTAATACCAGGTGGTCTAGCACCTGCCAATATTTTCTAAGCATTCATCTTTTGCTGATGTGTTTTACCCAAATCCCCCACTAGATGGTATGAAGGTACTGGAAAGAAAATTCACTCCGAAAATTGAAAGAAAATTCACTCTAAAAAACCCCACCAAACCCCTGAAATATCTGAATAATAGCTAAGGAGGTAAGGATGGCAGAAATGAGACTATGCATTGGCTCAATGGAAGTCAAGACACTTACTGGTCCTTCAGCGCTCACCAAAGTTGTACCCTTTTGTAACATAGAGGGTGTTTGATGGGCTCCAGGAATGCCCAGCCCCAGAGGGTGATCTCAGTGCAAATGTGAGTTGTACCCTGAGTTTTAAGTTCCTGGGAAAATGAATCATCCGCTTTTTACATTAAATGCCTTTGACTCAATGAGAAGCCAAGACTTCTGTACATCCGGCTGGCACTGTGAAACATCAGTTTCACCTCTGAGCTCCGCAAGGAGAAGCTTTTCATTCTACTGTCCCTCACACAAAGAACAAAAGGAGCTTATTTTAATTCCCCATGGAAATGCTCACCTCCAAAGCACATCAGGTCAGTTGAAGGGAGTGCAGAAGTTTCCTCATTTATCACTCTGGCAGAGAAGATGAATACTTGGCAAAATTGACAGCTGCTGGGGACACACTACATCTCTAGGCCACATCAGAAGGCAGCTGTTGAGTACCTAATTGCACAGTTAGCTAATTAAGAAGTTGGTGGAAGAAAGGCAGAATTTGAGTTTCACTTGTAAGCTATCAGGCATCAATACACTGGGAACACCTGGTGCTTTGGTGGGGACCAGATTTCTGCTGAGGGTATGGGAAATTCTCTTTCAGGTCTCTGGAGAAAAGTGGGTGCTCAGTTTTCACAAGGTCTTTAGTCACAGCTGGATAGAACTAAGAGAACAGCTGGAAAACAGATGAACTTCTTTCCCTAGAAGTCATCCAAAAGTGCTCCTCTTTCTCTGAAGCCCCAAATTTAGAGACTGAGAAGTGTCAGTTCTCCTTCTGCTCCTTGAATCTGGGAGAGATCTGGTAGAATGAACTTGAACAAAATCTTTGAAGAACAGATGATCAAACAGGTTGGGTCGTTTGGTTTTTTTTTGTGCAAAAGCTGCTCCCCCTTCGCCCCAGTACAACAAGGTTTCCTTGGAAGAAGAGGGGCGGGAGAAGAAAACAATTCTGAACTAATCACACTGGGGACAGATCCAGAAAAGAGGAAAATAAAAAATAAGTGATCTGAGGAAGGGGAAAAAGAAAAGATTTCCTTTGACTCGCAGTGGAAAGGTGTGGGACTATCTCTCAGCCCCAGTTTCTCTCTCTCATTCTTTCTTCCCTTAAGAAGAGAGGAGAATGTGGAAATACAAGGTGGAGGCAAGGGCAGTTCAAAGGAAAGAAAATTAAGAGAGGAAAAAGAGAGAGACTTTAAAATGAAGTGTTTAACTGTAAAATGCTAAAAGAGCAAAAGGAAATATGAAGTGAGATAATTCCATTTCTTTCTATTGAAAACGTTCCCAGTGCTAGTCTCTGGGGTAGAGATAACATGCTGCTTCACATCTCTCGTGTCAAATACACAGAACATTCCTGTGCTACATTCAGTACCTGGTGATGAGTGCAAATTGCCTGTGAAGACAGTAATTTATAACATCTACCAAGGGCCTTGGCCATCTGGTGATTAAGCTGGTCTATAGCCTCCAGCTCGTTCTGGACTCCTGGCCAGACACCGACCTGGCTGTTGCGCTGGAGAATACCCCAGTCCATTGCTGCCACAGGCAGATTGTGTCCCGCTTACCAGGCAATAGGCAATGTGGTGATCACCTCCATAGCCTCCACTCTGGCTGGGAGGAAGGCCACGTATCTTGAGACACAGCACAGAAGCACCGTCTTCCCTTCCTCCTCCTCTGCCAGGAGCCCTGCGCAGCTCCTGGGCTCTGTGAGCATGCTGGGACGGGCATCCGCAGGGACCTGCAGGAGCCAGAAGGGCACTGTGCTCTTACCTTTCTTGGGAAAACTAAAGGCGCAAAGGTTTCAGTTGCACTGAAAGAGCCTTTTGCTCCCTTAAGCCCTCCTCATCCTCCCTGAAATCCTGCTTCTGGAGGCTTTTGCAAAGCACCTTTTTACTGTTTAGAAAGGAAATCGTCTTGGAAAGCTGGACTCTTTCATAGTATGGTGGAACAACCATGAGGGAGTCTGGGAGCAGAGTTAGTACCTGACTAAGCACTAACCTCAGGCACGGTACCCCAGACTGACTGGTGGGGCCATCAGTCCCCTTTCTCTATATCATTAGAGAGTTTCCAGGCCAGAAATGTCAGGCACTCACTGGAGAAACTCTCTCTTTTCACTCAAAGCTGTTTTGTATTTGTGACACTCACCATGTTGGCTTGGCTACTGTGTCTCTAATGAGTCTGGAGGACAAAAGCTACTTTCAGGCAAATCTCTTGGCTGGGAAAACCTTCCATCTCATGGACATTAGGCACCCCAGGAAAATTTGTCATGCTTTGCCCTTGGAACTTGTTAGATGATCTAAAGAAATGTTTCCCAGAGTCCTGCTGTTGGATCCACAGATGAGCCATGGAGGCATTACCACAGCCATTAATTTAGGAGAAGTTAAAAATTCCTAAGGTCAAGGTTGTGATTTCCACTGCTTTGTGCTGCCTCGATGACTCAGACTGAAGGATAGCCACATCCAGGTTAACAGAACTCAAGAATATACTGTCAGGACTTTCCTGTGCCTCAGCAATTTTTCTGAGATCTGGGCATCCTGCAGTCTCATCCTATGGGACTGGTAAAGGAGAAAAACAAGTCACCTCTGCAACTCCCCCTCATCTACGCCAGGCCTCCCAAAGCATGTTCCAATGAACTGAGCTTGAGTTTCCCTGTTTAGAAAGCAATCTGAGAGACATCGTTTTAATTAAGAAGGAGGTTCCATGATGGACAGGCACTGCACAGAGGTAAATGGCTGTGAAAATAGATCGCTGCATATGTGACAGTACACTTCAGCAGCAAACCAGCAAGGTGGCAAGAAACCCCTATCTCCAAACCCACCGCACCTCTAAACATACAAACATGTGTTATTAGTTTCTTCATCATCTGTAAGAGAGAGAGAGAGCCTGTCTCTTTGCTCTGTAAGCATCCATATTAGTTACAGAAAATTAGTGCCTTAATCTAAAAAGGTAAGGAAAGGGGGGAACATGAAAGACAGATGGAGTCTCCAAGAGTGTGCGTGTACACGGGTGTCAGTGTGTATGTGTATGGCAAACAGACAGTGTATCTTACTCTGGGTGAGAGTGTATGTCTATGAAAAAAGCCTTTCTGGTGTAATTTAAATCTGGAGCTATACTTAGTACTGTGGTAGAGATGAGCATTCAGGATTTTAAGCACAGCTCTCCAGCTGAGCTGTGTGGTGCTCGGGACCTGTTTATTTAGACTCAGGCATTTTTACAGCTCTAATTCTGCCGCCGCTAGATGCAGATTCACACCAGCCCCAAAAGCTCCTTCTTATCCCGTGTCCCCATGACAGAAGTTCCTGCCGCAGGCACAGCCCTCTCCTTGGTGCAGCCAGCACTGGTGAGGATGCACAGAGAACCGGTCCAGGTTAAAATTAGCCCAGTGAAAAAAGAAATGAATGATTAAACTGAGTTCCCAGGTCACTGCACCGTAGTAGGTAAGCCACCGATCTGGGAGAGGGAGGGCTGTGGCAGCGGGAAGGGGCAGACGGGTGGGAACTTGATTCTTCTATTCAACATCGGCATGTGGCTTCATGTTGTGACTCAAGGATGCACAGAATGTGCTTTTGCTAGCAGAGCTGGGCTGTGGCTCTGGTATGGCAAAAATACACATATACGTATGTTTGTACGAAAATTTTGGGTTGGAAGGGGAAGAGAGAGAGGCAGTAGGACCTGTTTGGCTGTTGCTGGTGTGGAAATACAGGCTTAGAGTTCCCCTGAGGTTTAACAGTGTCTCCTGTTTTCCCCATTCTGTGCACAAGGCACATCCAATACATTCAGTGTACGATGCTACTGCATCCCAAAAAGTGTTTTGGCCCTCCTTGTCATCCAGAGGAAGGAATGCTGTTAGGTTCAGTGGCATTTTCCAAACAGCTCAAGGCAGTTATTGCCCCCCTCCTAAAACCTCAGGATCTAGTCTCTTTAGCCATGCTGTAAGCAACAAGGAAGCCACACAGCAGCATGGCACCTTTTGTTCCTGCAGGGCCAAAGTCCTCAGCAGCTGTAGAATTCAGAACTGGAAGGATTTTGCTCAGGGAAAGATGCCTGCTCACCTGGGCTGTCCTCTCCTCTCTGCCTAAGTCCTTTATTCCCAGTAAAATAAAGGGAATGATTGTTTTACTTAGTCGCAGAAGAGCCTTACCTCCAAAAAACCAGTGAAATATGTCACCTTGTTGTTTTTGCTGCAAGAGAAGAGGGAGCTCCTGTCCCCAGGGCTGCCAGCAACATCAATCGCCAAGAAGATGCTTAGTGGAAAAAAAAAAATAATAAAAGTACTTTTTTTCAGGGATTCAGTGCAGGACAGAGAAGTGTACTGTATCAATTTTCCTCTATCTGTTGGCTTTTCTGTCTATCTGGGGTGCTCTCTCTTTGATCCTTTGTGCAAGCTTATTATGAAATGAAAACTTAGAAGAGTAAGCTGGCATCGTTTCTCTTGGTACTGTGCATAGGGAGGTCACAGAGCCAGGATTAGACACATTCCCTGGAGAAGCAGGTGCAGTTTAAATAAAGTTTTTTTATGGCCCTTGACATTCCTTTAGCTTTGAGGCACTGATGTAGTTCTCTTAAAAAAAAAAAAGAAAAAAAAAGAAAGAAAAAAAGAAGGGAATGAAAAATCCATCTCTGCCTGAGACACTCAGTGCCTCTGCGTGTGTGAAAATGGATTCCCATTCAGCTGGCTTAAACATAAAATAAAATGCTACAGGGCCGTATTTTCAGACTTGGACGACTGACATCAAATAACTAAAATCTATATCTGGACAACTAATAACATATCTACTTAAATATGGATTTTGATCCCTAACGTCTTCCCTTCTCTCTTCTCTTCCTCTCCAAAATTAAGGGAAATTTTGTAATAATTTTTGTTGTTATTGTACCTTATCTTGAGGGCTTACGTGATTCACTGTCCTCACTGGTGGCAGCAGTACTCACCCTGATGTTGCTCTGACTAAGAACAGATAAAGTAGCTAACAAGAGTCCCAAAACTTGCAAGGACCAACTTAAACTTTCAAAGTGTCCATGTTTCACGTTAGGAAAGAAATCAGCAGACACATTTTTAATGTTTATTTTCTCCAGATAAAAGGTATTATTTACACTAAATTGTTATTAGACTTCACTGAGCTTAATTTCATAGAATAAGTTTAGATCAGTTCTTCACAGTTGCCAGTTACAATTTTATTATTGTTATCATCTTATAATATGGAATAGTTTGTTTGTTTTAAAGTCCATATCTTTTAATTCCAGCATTCAGAGAGACACTCCCCGTCCATACATTTCTAAATGCTAGTGAAGGAATTGTTGACAAGATGAAATACGTACCCTCCAAATGGCCAGAAACCAGATTCCAAGGGAATGGAGCCTCAAATGTATTATTAAAAATCCCCTAAGCCCTCAGGATTTTTCAGGCAGTTTCCTGATCACCGGAGAGGGGCTAGGGGCCTGGCATGTGATTCTGAGTGTTTATGCTTGACACAACTGGTTCTTAAACAAACCCAACCACAACTATTTCCAACATAATCTAGTCTGTGTCTCTAGGTACTTACCTCTTATTTACCTCTGCAATGTCTGAGTGTGTATTTGCTCCTCAGGATCTGGCCACCAAATGGTAATTGCCCTTTAGAGTCTGAGGAACATCTTTTCTAGCTATATCCTCCTCCAATTTTAAATCCCCAGCTGGGGAAGGAGCTGAAATCAATGAGAAACAATTTGTTGTTCCTGCAGTGAAGCTCTGACAAGTCATATGCTTGGGCAGATGCCTGGTGCCAGCTCTGGTAAGTCTGTATTTGAAGGCTGCAGAAGAAATTACATTGTCTGTCATTGTCAGCATTATCAAGAGCAGACACAAAACAAAACACATTTGAGGATGTTAGATAGATAATTCTTTGGAGCAGGGAAGCAGGTAGATAAACCTGGATCCTAGAGCAGAAGAGCCAACATTATACATCATTACTGACATTAACATTGCCTTATCTTTATGGTGTTAGACCTACCAGAGCGCCATCAGCTCTAGGGTCCTGGGTACAAAATCTGAAGGATTGATTAGAACGGGAAAACAGCAAAGAAAATTACATCCAAACAGAAACTGCTGCGCCAGCCTGAAGAACGGCCTGTGGGAGCGAGTGGAGTGAAATTTGTGTGCAGATATGTTTGCATGACATCTACAGTAAAAGCAGAGTTGTGTGCCCTGGAAACCTGCATGGGTCCCGTCACGTCAGAGCCGTGATCTCTCGGCCGTAAGCTGAATTTACAGGCAAGCATGTATATCCCTTCTCAAGCCTGGGCTTCTCCTTGCACAAGGGTGACTGTAATCCCTCAGGATGCCCGAGGCATTCAAACCCACCTACAATAGCTCAGGCAGCGTTCAGTGAGAACAGGCCAGGCAGGGTGATGGGAGAGGGCGGCACACTGGGGCTTGGTATGGTGACCATTTTGGTAAGCAAAGCAGCTGGGAGACAAAAGTGCTGTGATGCATCCCAGCACGCTTCTGCTGTCTGCAGTGTCAGTGTCCGTGCCACAGTCTAGATTCCCTTCACAGCCACCGGAGAGCACAGGTTGCTCAGCCACAACCAGACAGCTGAATTTGGTGAGGTGAGCCATGCCTGCAAGGCGCTGGCTGCTCCGACTCCATCTCCAGTGACAGGAGTGGGCATGTACGTGTGTTTTAAATCCCACGGCAAGACACCAAGTATTTTTCACTGATGAAAATGAGATGTAATGTGACACAAAGTCTACAAAAAGGGAATAAACCCAAACTTTGACAAGCATTGTCTACAAGCATCTCTGCACAGTGTTGTCTGGGCTCATGCAGGCAGGGTTGAAGTCCGTCCTGCTGTTCTTGGTACCTAAGGCTGTTAAAGGCAGTCAGGATGTGTTTACTGTGGCTCCAGTTCTGCATGCTGGGTGAGATGCAGAATCAGAAGGGAAATTGGAATTTTCAATAGCTATTTAACCTCTTGAAAAGTGAGATTCCTCTGACAAATGTTGGTGTTTGTAGTGCAGATGAAAACCTGGAAACTGTGCTGAGCCTGGTCTGTAGAGCCTTGTGGGAGCGTGCAGATACTCCTTCCAGCCTTCTGACTTCTGATATTGGTGAATAGCAGCGGCGGGGGGTTGGTGGATAGCCCCACTGTGGCCGGGAATCAGTGAGGCACAAGCAGAACTGTTGATGGGACACTGGACAGCTACACCTTTAGTGAAGACAGAGACTGCTTTGTAAAAAAAAGTAAGGGTTGTAGCTGATCTCCCCCCTCTCAACCTCCACTCCTGTTACCCTTAATGTCAGTTATGCTTTCAGAGTAGATGAGCCTCTTTGAAAAAAAACCCAAATTATTTTCTCTCAGAAGCTTTGAGTGAACGTACTGAGCTGCGTGTTACATCCCAGCATGCTTTCTCTGAGAAAAAAAGGCAAGTGTTCATTAGAGCTGGTTGAATTGTCCTGTGACGTAGCTGAGAATATTTGTGTGAATAAAAAGCAGAGTTTGCTTTTTTTCTGTGCTGGGAGCCCTGTGACCTCTAAAGATTTGCAACAATCTCAAGAGAGGAGGGGTTTCATTGAATCGAAGTTTAGATGTCTGTAGTGTAGGAGTTCAGTCGGCACCAATTGTCTGGACTTATTTGAAAGCTGAAAGAAATAGGAACGTCTTCTTTCTTCTCTTGGGGTCAGTATCAAAATGCATGAAGTAAATCATGCTTTAGAGCTGCCTGTCTCTTCAAGAGACTGCAGAAAATTAGTTCAGAAGGGAACATTTACATTTTTGGACCTCCACATTGATGAGTGAAGGATCCCACTTGAACTGCCTGTAAGAAAATTCCCTAATCTTGATTTTTTCATAAGTGGTTTGAGATTTTTTTCCTAAGTTACATGAATAAATATGTAAAAGATATCATACATTTTTAACACAGATGGGTTAATATATTGTTGAAACCTGGATGTGTAACCACGGGCCGGCATTTAAATTAAATGTAAGGAACAATGACGGAGGGTCATTTATCATGATGAAAAATTGAAATGAAACATTTCAGTCCACCTTGCCAAAGCACCATTTCGCAAATGAAGTCAAACAACTCTGTGCTGGGATGATTGACCTGCTTGGGCTGTAAACAAAAAACTTCCAACTTTCACAGCAAAGTGTTTTCCTTTCTCTTAATAGTCTATTTTGAAACATCTTCCTTACTGTTTTACATCTGTCTCCTGTTCTCACTGTGGATAAAAACAAACGTTAGAAGCACAGCCTTTTGGGCAGTCCGACACATGCAGGCTTTCCTTGGCTCTTGTATTTCTCCCGTGGGCTCTGAGCAAAACGGCCCCGAGACTCTTCCAGCAAAGCCCGAGGCGTGACAGAGAGCAGTGGTGGCTGGAGGACAGCCGCGTGGTCATAGCCTCCGGGGAGGAGTATCGGCACCGTGTGAGCCAGTACACCTCTCACCCGTCTCGGTGCCAATAAGACTCACAAAGAGTGTTCAACAGCCTTGCTATTGCTGTCAGTTCTGTTCTTTCCCTCATCATTTCTGGACCACTGAGAGGCTAAAATATTAACCAGGACATTGATGAATTTGAGGCTGAATTCTTTTAATTCATTCCTGGCTGAGTTCCTACTTGCATCCATAACTCCACTCTAGTTAATTCAGAGAATTTATGGCTTTAGCCCTGTCAGGTGCTTTGAAAAGTCTCTATTGGTTCCTCATTAATGGGACATTTTTCCCCTTTCTGGAGCCTATTACCTAAGTAGGATTTTTTTAATAGGGAAAAATATATATAAGTAAGTACAGCAAAAAGTAAGAGGCCTCACTGCCTTCCTCCAGTCTTCTATCAGCAACAGCGATGGGTCAGCCACAGGAACCTCCTGCAAAGACAAGGTGACAGTGAGACACGCTACTACCAGCACCTGGACACGGGGCTGTGTGTCACTCAGGGCTAGCAGGGAACGTTTTTAGAGTCACCCACACTCCTTTTGAGAGCTTGATCTAGTAATCTGAAAAAGCCTCGTTTCTCTTAATCTCATCTTCCTCCTCTGCTCATCTGTCAGTGGTTTGACCTTGTAGCTCCGTGTCAGAGGCTCAGTGTTGCTGGCGTTGGAAGAACCTGCCTTTATCTCTTCTCTGTCTTGAATTTGACTCTACATCTTGTTTTATTTTATCACTTAGCATTTATCTATCATCTATCTATCTATTTCTTTTGTTCTATGTGTCTATCTGTCTTATTTACACTTACACACATCACTGCTATAGTATCTGAGCGTCTCTCTGTCACAGGCAGTAGTAATAAACTAAACTCCTTTCACAGGCAGAGAAAGCAGCGTTGCCCACTGAGTGCGCTTTCAGCCAGCGCTGCTCTGATACCCTTTTGTTTCAGGATGTGACAAATTCAGGCTGAAGAGCTGGGATATATAACTGTGGGCAATATGGGCAGGGGTTTCTTACTTCTTCTTGCACAAATTTTTGCACTCAAACCGTGTGATCACTCTTCTTCCACTTTAGAGTATTGTGTGGTGGTTAAACTCCTTGTGTTGAAGATCCTGAGTACAGGTTTGACTTAGTTTTTTGGGGATGGATATTCCCTATGTCTTTTCCTACTTAATATGCAGCCTTTCAAAGCACGTGGCCTTCCCTCCTAGGTACTGAGTACTGAAACGAGCAGCCTTGGAGTTCCACGTTGCAAACCATGGCTGGGTCTGTATCCACCAGCACAACGCGCAGCCCTCCGTCCGGCTGGGGATGGAGCACAGCTCCTCACTTTGTCTGCTCAGCCACTGACCAGCCCTGAAGTCTCTGCAGGGCTTGAGTGACCTGTAACTGGCGTGGGACAGAACAGTTTATTTGCCAGGTTTCCCATTTCAAAGCAAACAAATCTGCCTGTGCATTTGTGTTGACCCAGTGAAGAATTAATCTCAAATTTGGTATGTGTTTCTGACCACTATAAATATGTATCAGAGTGGGTGTGGGATTTCTTTTTGAGAAGTTGCAAATATTCTATTTTGACGTTTCTGCAATGAATTTTGAATTGTCCTGTTGAAAGTGTTTTGGCTAGAAATTTAGCTTTCCATAGTGATTTTGAAAGATTTTAAATAGCTGAAAATTAGATGCTTAGTTTAACTCAAGCGTTGGGAGGAAGGAGAAAGAAGCAAGACTGAGCAGAAGAAAATGCCGTGGGAAATGTTACTTCCTTTGAAAAAAATGATAGCCAAGCAAACACAAATATTGACAACAGCTGCTGAGTTGTCATACTTACAATCTTGGGCGGGCGGCACTCTTTTCCTGGGGGTGATGCTGTAAATTGCTCAAAGTCCAACTCTCAGCGTTATGTCTGGGCTCTGACTCATATTTGTGGAGCAAACAATTCAGCACTGAAATGTTGCACCGTTAGGTATGCTGCCGCTTGGCTGGGTGTTACTCATCCAGAATATTGCCAACAGAAGGAAAGAAACTATGTTCGTCTTGTTTTACCAGTGAGCAAGAGAGACACGGGCTCACCTGCAGGTACTTCTTGCTGAGGTGGAAGCCTCAAGCACAGAACTCATGTCTGCCCTCATTTTTGAGTCAAAGCAAATGATGATGTAATATAAGTGTGGTTTCATTCAAAGGTTTCCTTGTATTCTGAGGAAACAGGATAAGAAGTGTGGAGCATTTTGTTTGAAGCATGTGGGAGCAGCAGCCAGGTGTGTCATTTATTCAGTTAAAGAATCAAAAGGAGTCTCTTACCTTTTAATCTCAGCTTCCCTCCCCTCTTTAATTCTTTAATCCTTTAATCCTCGATGCTTTTTATTGATCCTTTCAATCCTGGAGGAGAATGAAGCGGCATTGGCATCTTTTTCCTCCTCCTTCTCCCATGGCCATCAAGACACCTTGCAGAGACGCACACAAAGTGGAAATCGTCCTTCTTCTCCCATCCCAATGACGTTACCTCCAAGCCTCGGCAGGCTGCCTGGCTCCTCAGATGCATTTGTATTGGTTGGAATCGGGAGTTTTACCAACAAATTCAAAGCATGAACTATGCTGCAGAAAATGATGCTGAGAATCAAGACAGTGTTGCAGGGCAGGGCTTCACTGCGGGCTAAGTCACTGGTGGCTCTGATGTCCTGCTCAGGGTGTCACCCGTGCTGTGGGGTGGGCTGCTGGGAGCAGGCTGTGCTGGATTACACTCTTCAAATAGCTGGAGCTACTTTGACAACAGGAGCTGGTTTTCAAAGACAAATTTAAACAAAAGTGAGCTGGGCCGTGGGCCAACGCTTGCTGTGATAAGCAGCTGCCTCCTCTCAGGGTGGGAAGGTAGACATACAGCAGAAAGGTCCCCGGGTCTAGGCTCAGAGGACAGGTATTTGGCCAGAGTCTCTGGTCAGAAAAAAAACCCAAACCAGCATCTCACATCGAAGGCACACCTTCCTTGTGGCAACACCATGCATTGTCACTAGAAACATTCCATTTTACTCTTTAATTATTCCATTTTCTTTCATAGAATACGTATTTCTGTTGAGGATTGCTTTTTGGCAGCAAAGGGCAGGAGGAAGAAAAGTATCAAAAATGCACGTGGGAAGCAGAAAATTTTTGTAAAGGTTTTCATTAAACACTTCCAAGCAAATATTTCTAGGCACACTTAAAAATAAGTTGGGAAAAAATAGAACTTTTTTAAAAACAACAGAGAGAATTTCCTAGTCCCCCAAAACACGTCCTTCATTATGTGAATCAAAAGCAGTCAGAAATCACTACTCCAGACGAACAGCTCTGGGGGCTCCTCATTTTCATGTACTGTGCACAAAACGCCTCAAATTCTGTATGAGTGTTTTCCAGCCTCCTCCATGGTAAGTCCCTTGATCACACTTCTTGTGGCTGAAGTCTCCTGCAGGGGAGGCTGGCTATGGTCACCAGTCAGTTAGTGGTGAAATATGCTTACTGGACTCATACAGACTGAATTTAGCCAGAAATTCCTTTCCCTTGAGCATACACAGTCTGTCCTGTGTACTCCATTTCCCCAATGGGAAGCGGTGACCCCCTGCAGCACGGTGTGCCAGAGAAGAGAGCTCTCTGCAATCACTCCGGGAGATTGATAGCTGCGTGAGTGAGTTAACTCCGGTAAATCTGATGGAGACAAAGAAAGCAACAGAAAGTATAGAAAGACAAATAGAAATCATCTTGTCTGTCAGCTTCCTTTCCAGGAAAGCTGCCTGCCCCCGCTGCAGCAGAGGGAAGGGAGGTGGGCAAGAACTGTCTGCCAGCAAAAGTTTCCTTAAAGAGATTTCACCTTGCTCGTGATTATTGAATGGGTCATCAAGGTGAAAAATGGTGTTTTGATTTCTGTCAAAACAAAATGGTTCCCTTTATTTTGGCTTTATTTATGCCCTGCCTTCCCTCCTCTTAAGAAATACAGCAGATCACGTAATGATGTAAAAGAATGGGGAGTTTAATGGATGGACAGGTGATCAAATTTTAGTTCATAAAAAAGTTTGAAATTGATGTTCCTAGGATTTGGAGGGAAAAGGGGAGTGAAATTTCACTTTCTTCAAAGTGTCTTGTTGAAAAATGAGTCTTTTCCTCCTAGCTGATTCTGATTCTGCAAGCTGGTGGGAAAAATCTCTTTTGTCTGTGCAGCAGAATGGCACTGGACAAAGCAAAGCCCATGGCTCTAATTAGTGCTTCTGTCAAGGCAAAAATCAACACAATAGTGACACACGGTTGGACGTGCTCCCCGCGTCATTTCACAGTCAAAGCAACTGCTAATATCTGAGTGTAACATGGGGGTGTGTGAGGGCTGTTCATACGTGGTAATATGTGATACGAGTTTCTATTGCCTTTCTGCCTTTAAGCACTCTCAGCGTCTATGCTCCCTCCCAATTCTGTAATAGGTAACCTGAATTCCGTGCTGGAAACTTTCAAGGGAAATAGCCGTTACGCATCATGATAGCACAAGTTTAAGTGATCATTAAACAGTAGGAGTTACTATTTGAAATCTATATCCTAACTAACCAGGCCATTCTGTTTCACCCCAGGTGAAATGCACCCCTGAGAAGAAGAAGGCCAAAGCATAATTTAAGCTCCACTAAACCCTTGAAAAATAACTTCACCAATTCTGAGCACATCCATTTTTTTTTTTTACATGGAACATAAAAACCTAACAAATTGTAACAGGGATCCCATCAGTATCAATTCCCTCTAATATTAAAGCCTGCATTATTTAACTCTGCTGGTAGCAAGCTCGAAAATGTATTGTGAACAGAACAAAAAGAGAAAAATAAATAAATGCTGAAGTATTAAAATAGGAAGAACACTGAAGTCTTCCTTTCGTTGATGACAGGCACTTTGAAAGGAGACCAATAGCATTATCCCTGTTAGAGATGAGGAACAGAAACGCGTCATGGCTTTCCCAAAGTCACGTGGAAAGTCAGTGGCTGAGCTGCCTGTTGGGTCTGTGTCCCATCCCCAGGCAGTGTCGCCTGCATGTAGCACGTGCGTCACTTACAAACTCCTGGAGAATTTAACAAAGCAGGTCAGAAGTGGGGGGCAGGCCTCCACGTATCTAATCATCAGTGAGAAAGGGAAAAATTAGAATCAGAAGCATCTCTCCATTGTCTCCTTCTCTGCAGCCAGGGAGATGTCCCATGATTTAGAAGAGCGTTTAATTAGCTACTCCATCTTGCTTAAAAAGGGAAGCATGGTCCAGGCTATGAATTAATGCATATGAATTTATCAAAGTAATCTGGTTGCCTGGAGGACAGGAGCCAGAGGCACATGTAAATCTCTGAATACATTGTGACAGACATACAACCCAAATTTTGGGACTTTGACAATCTCAGATTGCGAGTATTAGTTGAATACTAGCTGGTAGTGAAGAAGTGTGGGAGGCTGTAGATGCTTTGCCAGCTGACTTCACTCCCTATCTCTGTCTGTAGCCAGTCAAGAGAGACAACTTCCCCGGACTGGTTTAGAGTGGGAGCCTAACTCAGGTGCTCTGAATCTTCATCTGAGGGAGCCAGTCTCTCCTTAGTGACTATAGGAGGAATCAGGGAAAATTAACCCCTTGTATTAGCCATGGCAGATCGTGTGAGCACTCTGCCATGGTTTCAGAGAGGGTAAGTCACAGCTCTCCAGGAGACCAAGGGGATTGTTTTCTGAGTAGGGGCTTCATGCTTGTGTGGCCTTGGCAGGCTGAAAGACCTGAATTTGTCCCAGGCTAAAATTTGTTTCTCTGCATGTGAGCAGTAGAAGGGACTGAATGGTCATAGAGCAGTATCTTTCACCCCTTAATTTCTTTCTTGTTAGGTAATGGTCTGATATTATTTCTATAAGCAGCAGTAATGCAACCTGTGGTTAGAAAGACCCATCTTTAAAGTCACAGAATTGAATTTGTCCCTCTCTTGGGCTAATTTTAGAATCCAATTATGATCAAGAAAAGATCTTGAAAGAAAAATGACAATAAAAATTTGCTCCAGATATCTAGAGAAGATAGAGCGTGAGCAGCAGCTGAAATGGTCTTGGCTTAATTGGGGAAAAAAACCCCACAGTTTATCTTGATTTGCCTCATGTGAGGACTCAGGGATAAGAATGAAAAAATACTTGTGAAGGCAGGAAACTTTATTTCTTCTTCCAGATCTAATAATTCTGACAAGTACATTGAAAACATATCAGAGGAGAAGATCTTACTGTCCCCAGATGGAATAAGAGTGAGATTAGCAAATGGCACATTAACATATTTCTGATTATATTCCAGCCTTCCTGCGAAGGGAAATGTTATGGGGAATTAATAAATTAATTTGTGTAGTTTACAAGATACCTAATTTTTGCTTGGAGTTAAAGGCAATGAAAAGCCTCTGCATCTGAGACAGAATCCTTTCAAAAAAAGGTGGAGACCTTCACCTTTCTGGTGAGTCTGAGCCTAAGCTTCAGGCTTGTTATTGTATGCTGTCTGTAGAGTCACATCGTGTGACCTCTGCAGAAAGACTTCGCAGGAATTGGGTGAGAAGTGGTTTTTCACAGCCTGACAAAGTTACACATTCTACCCCAAGGAACGGTTAATGCCTTTCACAAAGTGCGATAAGAACAAAGAGAGAGAGGCACCCAATCTTCTGATGATTTAGGGCACTCGTGTGGAAAATGGCACCTACACCTTGAACTTGCTGCTCTAAATAGGGGACTGTGGAACGGCTTCAACCCAGGAGTCTGCAAGTGCTGATAGTCTTTCAGCCAAAGAGCTTTGCCAAGTTGACAGAGACCCAAGGCTGCTGAAAGCATAAAAGCAGAAAGACACCAAATGTGCTCTCTGGACGATCTGCTCGGGTGGGGAATTAACTGTTCTTGCACTGTCCTGGAGCGCTCTGTCCTGCCCCCTTCTATAAACCTCAAATGATCAGGAGAATTTTAAGAACAGATTAACACACTGTCAGGGACAATCTCATCCTGGTGTGAACCCACTGAACTTTTTAATTGTGTGTTCAAGGCTGTGTCTTTTTTTAATTTTAACCAAGAAATCCACATGGAGCTTGAGAAACTTTATCCTAGAAAAAAAGTCTGTGGAAAGTTCAGTTTTGCCATAGTGGCTTCTCTAAAAGATCTATTTTAAAGGTGTATCAAAAATACTTAAGGAATTCTGATAGCTACAATGCTTAGCAAATCATTAACATAACAGAATAGTTGATATCTGCTTCCATAGCTCTGAATTCCACAAATATTTATGAGTAGTAGCTGACTTGGAGTCAGTAGAGACAGTCACCTGTATCATTTTGGAAACTTAGGTCACTCTTCCAAAATGTTAAAAGGATATATAATCCTTAATAATCCAAATCATATGAGTAGCATCCTCCTCAAGCAGTACAGAGAAACCTCACAGCAAAGGGAAGTAAAATAGGGGTTTTGCTTGCAAAGGGAATGCAATAGTCTCTGAAATAAACGTTCAAATATCTTCCTTTGGGATTACCATTGAAGTTTGTCTCTGGGGGAACAAACCCAAACCCAAACCCAAACCCAAACCCAAACCCAAACCCAAACCCAAACTCCTGCTTCACAGCCAGCCAGGCTGAATGTGTTGCTGGTGGACAGCTGCTTGGAAAAGAGACAAGCTGTTCACACTGACCGAGCCCTGGAAGGTAATAATGTACCTAACGAGGCTCAGATGTAGCTTTTGAAGCCATTTACTGCTATTCCAGATCAGAGAAGTTATTCTGATAGTCATTGCTAAAACCACCTATTTTTCCACCCAGCTCTACCCAGATCACGCTCTTTCCAGTGACTGCTCCTCGCCATGCCCAATATTATTATTTTTTTCAAGCTTTTGTGGTGCTGAACCTCCAGATCAGTGGAATAGAGAATGTGTTATTACACGTGCTGGATTTGATATGTCAGAGAAGATAACCTTTCTCTTATGCAGCTTGCAGTGTGATATTCTCATTAGCCCCATTACTGAGAGCCAGACGAAGTCCTAAGAGAATTAAATCACACATTTCTAAAAGTCAGGCTGATTAACCTAGCTGGAACAAACTAACAAGGTAGATGTAGTTAGGGTGCCCTGAAGTTTCTCAATTAGAACTTTGTGCACTGAAAATAAAAATGCATTGCAATTATCACTTATCAAAGTAAAAGATCATTTTTCTCTTTTGTGAGAGAGACAAGTTAAAAAAAATCTACAGTATTCTCAAAACAAAGTTCACGTTTTCCATTCAAAAGAGCTTTTTGCTTTGGTATGTATGTCACAAGTAGGCTAAAGCTTTTCAGAATGTTCAAAAGTGAAATTAAGCTCTTCAAAATCATTGGTATAAAATATTTAATTTATACCTAAGTAATAATAGTATATTTGGGAGGGATATTTTATAGTTTCTCCTATTAACCTATGAATTCTTCAGTTTTCCTTTCTGTTATGAAGAAGGATTTTTCTTTTCTTTTTAAACTTGATTTTTTTCCCCTGGAATTAAAAAACATAAATCTTAGTTTTAAGTTGCACTTAAGTTAAGGACTAGAAGAAATGCTTTAATCGTTGGCTTCATGGTATCGGGCTCAATGCTGGAGTTACTAGCTGCATTCAGAGTCTGAGTGGAGCAGAAGTCCCTGCTATAGGTATGTTAAGAATCTATAAATGTGTAAAACATCAAGTAGCGGGAGTTGGAGTATGGGAGCCAACAAGGGTTAACTCGTCCTATGGACTTTATATATTAATTTTTTAATTCATTTTATCAATTGCTCTGTGTAGTAAATTCACTGAATCATTCTAATTACTTATTGATTGGCTGCTGGTGCATTGGAACATCAAAGTCCCTCTGTCATCGCAGGCTTACTCGTCGGTGACAGCACCGTCTGTAATGGACGGGCTCCTTCTTTGTTCCTTATCTCTGGGCTGTACAGCTGACACCAGCTTGTCAGGTGCTCTGCAGCACAATCTGCCTCAGGTTCTGCCCTCCAGGAGTAAGGTGGTAGCTCCCAACAAAATTATTAGTATTTCTCTATCTTTGTACTTAGGTTTTCTAGTGCTGAAGGGGCTCATTCAGTGGATGCAGCCTGGGGTAATCCTGGGATAAGCCTTGCTTTAGTAGCTGCATGTTTAAATCAAACATCAAGACTAAACTCCCCGAACAACACCCTGCTCTGACCTTGATGTGGACATAAGGGTCTGACTTCCCGTTCAGTCTTGCTTAAGTACATCTTCTGACTGTCCTCCATCCATCCAGTCTGTGCCCTAAGGACGGAAAAGGACAGCTCCCCTTCAGGAACCAAAAACTGTGAGATTTGGGACTCTGACTGAGTATTATGTTAGACCTGAGAAAGCAGCAGCCCCCTGCTTCCCTTTCTCCTCTGCTGAGATGCCTGAGCTGCTTGTCAGTTGTGTGCTGAGCGGGTGTAGTTTAAAGCACAGTGTTTTATAGTGGATTACCACCGCCTGTGCTGTGCCTCTGTTCAGCAGCTGAGTGACAAGCAGTTGAGGAGCAGTGACCCCACAGCCATCCTAGCCTCATCAGGCAGGTTTCGATCCTTTCAGAAGTGGTCTCAGAAGAAATCTGGGACATCTCTGCCCTGGCCTACAATTCCCCAAAAAAGGTCATTGTGTGACCCCATGTGGCAGCTACACCAAAGCTGGTTGCGAATCAAAATGAGTGTTTCCAAGGCCCATTTCTTTTGTTAGAAATCTTGAATTATTTGTACTATGTTAATAAAGTTCATCTAGGTCACCTAAACTGTCTCTCAGTTGTTTAATAAATTACTCACTGAGGGGCTGAATTGAACAAAGATTATTTAAATGTGCTGGTGACTGACTGATATCCAAGAAAGAAAAATTCTATGTAATCGAAAACAAGTGGTCAGGAGGATGTGAAGGAGCTGGGGGTCTCTGTGGGACAGGCTGGTGGGGACTCTGGAGATCAAATATAGGGCAGGAGTGTCTGGAGGAGGATACAGAGAGGTCGGCATGACAGCCTAGCTCATGAGACAAGCCCTTGAGTAGGGAAGAGTAAAGCATATTGTGAATGTCTCTGGATATTCCTTGAGTTAAGTGTTGTCAGAACTGGGGGAAGAATCATAGAATCATTGAATTGTTGAGATTGGAAGGGACCTTTAAGATCATCAAGTCCAACCATTAACCTAACCTGACAAAACCACTTCTAAACCATATCCCCAAGTACCATGTCTACCCTTTTTTTAAACACCTCCAGGGATGGCGAATCCACCACCTCCCCGGGCAGCCTATTCCAATGTTGGATAACCCTTTCAGTGAAAAATTTTTTCCTAATATCCAACCTAAACCTCGCCTGGCTTAACTTGAACCCATTTCCTCTCGTCCTGTCATTTGTCACTAGGGAGAGACCCTGCCTTCCCTGCTAGGAAGGGAAAAGTCACTGCTGGGGTCATGGTTGAGGCTTCAAGTGCTTCCCCATCTGGACATGCCTCTTTCCAGCAATAGCCTGTCTGTGGCTTTCTTAGCATGGTTCAGGTACTGGACCTAGATGTGTTGTACCTCCAGCCCTTCCAGTCAGTGCCTGCTCTGGTATGAGATGGGAAGACGCAGCTCACCCCAGTTCTGCTCGTGCAGGTTTTCTACTCTCTCTCTTTGGCTGAGATGTGCTGCGTTTGCCCACAGCAGCTCTGGCTCTTCCCTCTGGGGTGCCTGGTCGGTGCAAGGACTTGGCCAATGAAGGAAAGAGGGGCAGGTTTTGATCACTGATGTCTTTTCTGTCTGAGACAGAGTCCAGTCCTTTAGAAATCTGTTTGGGTGACAGAGGAGAGGAGGAGAGATGTAGAAAGACTGAGTCAGCGTCGCGCTAGGAGAGCAAAGCATCTGCTGATTAGGGCGTTCCCTTAGGAGACTAAAAATCCAGGTTTAAAGCCATCTTGTGCCTGAATCAGATATCCTGTATAAAAAATTTCTCAAAAATGGTTACAAGTTCTGGAATGTTCCTGAAATGCTTCTCTTAGTACTCCTCCATATAAATGATCTGGAGCTGCAGGTTTTCAAATGTTTGACTTGAATAGCTGTTGTTTAACATCCTCCTTAATTATATTGAATTCTTTCTGTGCAATCAAACATTGCTTAGGGCCACTGGAAAGTGGAGTATTTCATTATCCTTGTAGGATATGAATACATCATCCAAATTCTTTCCAAGTACAGACTGAAATATTTATTGACTACTTCTGCTTGTTCTGTGTCGCAAGGCTAATTTTCCATCCTGTCTAGTACTGGACCCACTGGAACTGATTCAGTCTGAAATGTTTAGGCTCATGTCATAGAATCATAGAATTGTCTAGGTTGGAAGGGACCTCTAAGATCATCGAGTTCAACTGTCAGTGTGCTCTCAAGCAGCAAAACAAATGTGTTTGCTTTTTGTGCCATGCACTTTCTTCCCTAGGAAGAAGATCAGGTTGGCAAAACCCAAGGATTCCCCTTATAGACTTTTTTTATCATTTTGCTGGAAATCCCAAATTCTAAATTAACTCTAATTAAAAAAAAAACTTTAAGGAGTTTTTATGATAAAAAATGAATAAACAAAAATCATAGGCTTGAGGGTGAGAAGGACCATCAGATTGTCTCTTAAGGAGAGAACAGCTCCGCGTGCACCACTCCGGACAGTGCTTGTCTAGCTCCTTCCGAGGCGGGGATTGCACTCCGTGTTTGTGCAAAGCATGCAGTTTCTGGGGAAAGAAAGAAAAACACCCTCCTTTTTTTCTAAAACCAATTTTCTGATGGAAATGTTTAAAGGGAAACATTTAACCCAGCCTTAACGAGAAGTTTTCTCTTGTAAATAGACAGGGATGCTCCTTTGAATAGGATACTCCAAGAATCACTCCTACAGTTTTCTTCTGATGCTGTTCTGCAGACACTGAGCATGTGTCACTCCCATCTAACTGAGCGGGGGGAGAAGCAGAGAAGAGTTGTTTCTGAGGGCAGACTTCGGTTGTTCATATGAGAGGTTTTAAGGAACAAGTGAGGCACTCAGCTCCTGCCAGTGGGAGTCATCTCTGTGTATGTGTGATCACTTCTGTTCTGCAAGGGCTTTAGCTCCCGTTTGCCTGCAAAACAAGATCTATTCCCACACTTGCCTGCTCTGAAAATCACAAACTGCTTTGTAATGACTTTGCCTCCTCCTTTAACCGTTGATTTTTCCACTCATTGCTTCAGCTTGGCCCCTGTCCTTCTCTTCAGTATAGGAAGAGGAAAAACAAACACTTCTGTATTTGTTCTTAATGTCTCTTTGACACTCATTTCACAAGAGCCTGGGAGCTGTCAGAGCCATAACGCACAACGTCAAATTAACATTTATTTTTTTCTGAAATGGTAATTATACCCTTTTGTACTGTGCTGAGCTTGTGTTTTTTGAAGTGTAAATGTGGAAGTTACATCAAAGTTGCATTTCTGAGACATCAGTATGGGGGCATTTGTCCAAGTGCTCAATGGGAAGAGTTCTGCAGTCCTGGTGGACAACAACAGAAGATGAACCAGCATCTGCCCTTGCAGCAAAGAAGGCCAACAGCCTCCTGGGCTGCATTATGAAGAGCGTTGCCAGCGGGTCAAAGGAGGTAATCCTTGCCCTCTCGCCAGCACCAATGAGACACATCTGGAGTGCTGCATCCAGTTCTGGGCTCCCTAGTACAAGAGAGACATGGCCATACTGGAGTGAGTCCAGCAAAGGGCCACAAAGATGTTTAAGGGACTCGAGCGTCTGACATAGGAGGAGGGGCTGAGCGCTGGGATTGTTCAGCATGGAGAAGAGATGGCTCAGAAGATCTATCAATGGGTATAAATCTTTGATGGGAGGGCGTAAAGAAGACAGAGCCAGATGCTTCTCAGGAGTTGAGGCAAGGGGCTTTGGAGGGAGCATCTGCACTTTGCTGAATGATCCTCTTTGGATCCACATTTTCCTCTGCTGTGGGGCTAAATCAGCTGTGGTGTGGTCATCCAGCAGAGAGGACATGCTCCAGATGTTGCATTAAGAGAGTAAGAAAGTGATGGGACAAACACAGGTGTTTGAACGGACGGAGATTTATTTTACTGGCCTGCATCAGAATTTGCATCTCTGCTGTGGTGGAGGTCCTGCTCTTAGCAGGGAAGCTGCGCTAGCAGCCAGCGTCCAGCAGTTGTGGACATTTTGAACATCAAACTCTCTTTTCTAAATGCTGCCCGATTATTTAATAGCTTTTTACTTTAGGTAATTGTTTCAGTAAGGATGTTTTTTAAAGCTTTTTTATAAGAGGAAGTGGAGTCCAGAATTAGAAGCAATACTTGGCTAATAACAGTGATTGCTCCAAACCACTAAATGGAAGAGCTAGAACAGAGTGAAAAGGTGCTCTGTGTCTGCACCAGGCTGTCTCAGTCCACTCGGCTTCTCTGGGCGCTTTCCCTCCTACAATCCTCACTTATCCCACTGATAGCTTAATTCAGTTTTTCCACTGCCAGCTTGGGAACATGGAGGTTCTGTCCCTGTTATCACCATCTCTCTGGGCCTTGATTGCACTTCAGGCCACGCTCCCTTCTCATTCAGGCCGTAGGCCTGTTAATTAATGTACAGCGTTATTCAGAGAATCATATCCAGAGTCAGCCAGTAGCAGCCCTGTGCATGGAACCACACTAGTAAGAAGCACTTGAGCCCAAACATGAAGCCTGCATTTACCAGGCTCCAGAAAGACTAAAAGAGGATTTTGGAGGTATCTCACTGTCTTTACGGACTGTGCTCTCACTCACAGGCTGGTGTAACCCCAGTGACTGCAGTGAACTGCGCTGGATTTACACTGGGATAACTCCAGCTTGCTCTCAGTGCTGGCATGCCGACTAGGGCCTGAGGGCTTGCATCTGTCTGATCTGTGCACAGCTTATTCGTGTCACGAGCTCACCTGGCTGTTGAGTGCTGTGTCCGTTGCCATCAGGGTTGCAGCAGAGCTTGGAGCAGAGCTCATCAGGGTCGAGCAGAGCTCGACCACCTTTAGCAAGACATCTTCCTCCAGCAAGGCTTGGTGTAGGACTGTTGTGGTTCATAGGCAGCTGCAGCTCTGAAATGAATGTCCTTTTAAAAATGACTCAAAGTGTCCTCTGATCCGCTGAAGAGTGTGGCTCTTGGCCCAGAGTGAGCGCATTTGGAAATCAAACATTTAAGCTAGGGTTCGATAAAAATGGGATAATATGGCACAGTGCCTGCAGGGGCAGGGGGGTGCGTGCAGGGGCACGTATGCTTTCCTTCAGTCTCTGTTCTCATGAACACATGAGCACTGGCTGGAAATCTATCATCCGGTCAAGGAGAAGATGGTAGAAGACACCTGATAAGGTAGAACAGACAAAGCCATTAACCTGAAGAAACAGATTGATGTTCTCTTCCTGCTAAAGCCTATCAGAGCAGATGACAAGAGGCACAGACATCTCCTGGTTGCAGTCTCTCATCGCGCGGAAGGGAGACATCATTGCACAGCACTAGACGGGCTATTTCGGTAGTGAGAGGCTTGAAGGAGAGCATCTCTGCCTATCTCCAGTCTGTGTAAGGCCTCCGTCAATTTAATCTCTTTAATGCTGATACTCACAACAGCTCTGTGAAGCTGAACAGTGCTGTCAGTCCCACATCACAGCAGGCAAATGAAGTGCCTGCGTACCTTCACACACCTTTTCTCTCTGCTGTGGTTGAATGTACAAGCTCACAATACAATAGAAGGAGGGATTCACCATGGCATAGAGCAGAGCCCGTAGCTGAAACGGGAGAGGTGGGAAAATCGCTAACATGACACTTTGTGATGCAGAGCTCCACCCTAAGAGAAGTCTATTGCAGGGCAGCAAGCTGAAGATTGAGGTGATGTCCTTAACGGAGGGTCACTTCTTGCCCATGCCAACGTGCCCGTATCCTGGCTACTACCTGCTGGAGGAAGGCTGCGCTCTACAGGGGGATATCATGTACCGCACAGGGGATCAGTGCTCCCCCCTCTCCCAGTGGCCGTTCTGTGGAGACATCCCCATGCTGCAGCACCATGCCTCCTCTGTTAGTCCTGTGAGTCTGACCTGTTACCAAAGAGGCAAGTAAAATTGGGAGGATAAGGAAGATAATTTCAGCAGCATGCAAAGCTATCTGGCCTCACAGCAACTGTAGGGATATATGTTTTTTCCCACTCTTTTCTCCTCTACATCTGGCATTTCCAAACCAAGGGCATGATACGTTCTTCCTTTGGACCTTGAAGGGCAGATGATCACCTGGCTTTCAGGTAGCTGTCTCCTTGCATCAGCTGAGTATCTGCCTTGTGGGCAGATAAATCCACCCCTGTGTAACACGTCTGCAAGGCGGGTACCAGACCTTTCTCTTTCAGGCTCTCTGCATCAGTGTAAATGTTACCGTACAAGTGTATCCAAGAACCTCATCCAGCTTAGAGTTCCTCATGAAATTTATGAGCTTTTGGACTTCCACACACATATGATATTGCCATAGCTACTAATTATTAATAGCACTCCGTAGTGAAGGCTAACCGTGTCTCTGGAGGGTGGGAAAGAGGGTTCTGTAGCTTTTGGGTCCATCCACACTGTTATTTAGCTGTAAACCTGAGGTCTCTTTATTAGCCCAAGACATGTGAACTTCCCCTTTCAGCCTGCAGTAAAGCAGGATACATCTGTTCAGGAGTTTCACCACATCTTTGTACACCTGCCCCACTGGCTTTTTAGGGAAGGGGTTAAGGCAATGCCCTAATATTCCTTCACTGTTACAAGTCTTTTCTTGTGATGCTAAAGTGGCTGTGCATTTTGCTCTGTCATTCCAATTGGGCACAAAAAAGTCCTTACAGAATAAAGTTGTTTATTCATTCTTGAAGTCTCTGCTGGTACAAACATTTTGGAGAGCTGAGAGGGATCCTGTTCCTTGCAGCTCTGTCCACACAGACTAGCCGAGGGAATCGGTTCTCTTTGACTTTTGATGATCAATGCAAGAGTATGACGAGATGCCTTTGGGAGTTGTAAGAAACTAGCATGAGTCAGAGATAAAGTATTGAAAATACTTTGCCCAAGGCTGAAAGGAAACACATCTATTGGGGGTTTAGAGGGCTGATCAAATGTGGTCTGTTTAATTGCACTCTGACCCATCCCGTCCTCTCTCTTTCTCTCTGTTGAACCATGATTATGGCTTCCCTGGCTCAGTGTGTCTCAGCCTGTCATGTCATACCAAGCCCATGATGTGACACTGGGGAATAGGGGGTGACAGGGTAGGAACAGCCTGATGGGCTGCGAGGCTGGAAACAGAGGTGAAGCGAGTTATTTTAGGACGGGATGCCAGCAATTGACAGATGATATAAAACAGACCTGACAGATGAAAGGGCCAAGCTGCTGTTTTCAGCCTTGGCGGAGGAACTTATTGACCTTTAAAGATGGTTTGGCACATCCCCCGCTGCTGAGTCACAGCAACGCAGCAGCGAATGGATTGATCTCACCGCCTGTGGACGAAGGATGCTGCCACGTTTAAGGCACAGTATGCTGGAGAAATACTTCAAAACTTGACTGTTGTGTTGGCCTGCAATAGACCCAGGAGCGAGGTGCTCCAAGCTGGAGTCACCTTAAATCTAGATGCTGAGCAGGTGTCTAAGACAATAATTTCAGCTCCTCTCTAGTCAAGACAGACAAGCAGGCGCCAGGGGTGGTACAGCCCCTCACAAGAGAGACGTCTGAGACACCTGGAGATGAACTGCTGTCTGGTGCTCCCATGGCTCTGTATATACGGGCTTAAAAGCTTGTGTGTGTGGTGGAGGACGAGTGACTTGCATAGATGGAGACATTTAACAATTAGGTGTCTAATGTTAAGTGAGGCAAATCCCATGCTTTGTGTCTCTGCATGTCATCTCCAAAAAAGCATGGATAAACTCTCTTGTCTCAACTTATCATGAACACTCTTTAAAACCTGCGTGTCTTGTATGAGCCTTATTTGGAAGTATGGTCTGAGCTATGGCTTTCAGATGAATGTTTTACTTCAAGGTGGAACTTTGAGGCTCCGAGGGTTTTGAGTAAATCCCCACTGTCCTGACCTGTCTTTGTACCATCCTCCCCAGTGTCAAATGCAGCAATTTGAGACCCATTGAATCAGCTCTTCTCCCACTTTAAGGAGGAGAAATTTCCTTGCAGTCAGTGGAAACCATAAGTGGTGAAGCAGGAATTGCATTTAGCTCAGGAAGCTCTTGGAAATATCCAGTGCCTAAGTGAAATCAGAGAAAACTTGAGTAAAGCAAAGGCCTCTATGACTGATGCTTCGACTAAGGTTGTTTTCTAACACAAGCGACTCAGAAGCATGGAGACATGTTGAGAGACTTAGAAAATCTATTTGCCTTCTGGCATGAAACAATTCCTTTGACTGTTAGTTGTATTTTCTCTGAAATTATAGCCATAATACAACTCCTGCAGATGCTGTTGGGACAATACATAATGCTTAAGTCTGCCCTGGGGTAAAAAGGATTTTCCATAGATTGTCAGTGTCTGCTCTTTATGACATTATTCCTGCTAACCATAGCAGGTTTGTGTTGACACATTTCATTTCAGTTGCTATGATAAAAAAACCCCCCACAAATTAACCGTGAGGAATCCCCCTTTGCCAGTGTCATATTAGCCAGGGCAGATGGTTCTATCAAATCAGCTTTGGATACCAAATTCTTCCCCTCCCCTGCCAGAGTGGTAAGGAAAGGTGAAGGAATCCAGAAATATTTTTGAGGGATAACTTTCTTTACATATTCGTCTGAATTCAGTCCTCTTTTGAACTAAGTCATCATAGGAAATTCAGGTAATTTTCAGAGTTTACATCCCACTGCTTGTTCAGAATTGGCTTTTTGCAAAGTGAGGGTCCAAGGTATTTCCCAAATGGAAAACTTTGTGCTTAGTCTTAGAGAGGGAAGCTCCGTGCCAATCCATGGGAGAGCTCTGCGCCCAGTCCATATACGACTATCGCTTGTCAAATCCAAATCTGCAGCATGAACCATCCATCTCCAGTACCTTCCCAGAAAAGTAATACCACTTTAATTTAGCAGCATGCCAGAGGAAACTTTTAGGTGTGACAAGGCAGGATTTGGTGATTTTTTACACATTGTGAAAAAGGAAAAGAGAGCATCTGCCTCCTGAGGGATGACTGGCATCCTATTTGTAATAGATCTCAGGAGATAACATCTTTCTCTGTAAGTGCCTCCCAGAACTCGTTCGCAATAAAGCTCTAGTGAATCCTTCCCAAGGGCATGTTCATGCACAGTCTCATGTCTCCCCATGGTATGATCTTGTGAGCATGTTGCAGTTTAAAGAGGGAGGAAGATCCCCAGGTTAGAGAAAGAGCCATAGAGCAGCTCTCTGCTCAGGGGGTATCACGACGGGAGAGGATGCGGTTCCTGCACAGTGAAAAGCCGCCACGTTTCATTGCTGCTCAGTGGGAGGTGGTTTTCATCCTGTGTTCAGCAGCTGTGCCCATAGCCATGTGAACTGGAAAGCACTGGCTCCAAACTGAAGAGTGCTTTTTCAGCTGCAGCCGAGGACTACTGAGTTATTAACCCCCAGGCTGTGAGAGCCCAGCCTGTGTCCTGGCAGGTTACCAAAGCGTAAAGGGTGAAGATGCTGCTTTCCCTCTCATGTTCGGAGAACTTCAGTTAACACAGTCTGCACAGCGTGCTGCAAAGGTGGACATCGCACCCCTGAACAAAGAGCAGAAAGAAACTGGTTTGTAGGTGTATGCTAAAGCCTCATGGTGCAGCTCTTACACTGGAGCCTGAGATGTGGCTGTAATAACAGCGAAGTGGAGAAGACAGCCTGGGAGACCCCTGCAGACTTCTTGCCTGCTAACCCTTACTCCAACATTATCCACGGTAGTCCAAATGCAGTTTATTGGATAGATATTGTTCCTGTGCTTCTGGTTTTACTAGGAGATATTACTGTGTTTTCTCTTTGAAAGATGACTAAGAAACATTTATGCCGCTCTCTTGGGGTTCCACATAGGACGTAGCAAGGCTCACATGTAGTTAATATGTTTTCTAAAAAGGCAAAGCTTCCCTTGGGCTTCAGCAAACATTTGAGAAGAGTTAGAGGAGGATTGGGAGTATAACATTAGCTACGTTATTGCTTTGTTATATTGCTGCTGCAGGAGGCAAGACTCTTCTTGTCATGTGTGAGAGGGAAAAAGAAAATACTGTAATGATACCGCTTAGCCAAGAGAAATCCCTGCTCTGGCTATGCTATAGAGACCCAGGGCCAGAGAGTAAAGGCACGGCAGTGCATATAGGCTCTGAGATCTCTATCATTTTAATCCTCCTGTAGTGTTGGAACTATGCAGGATGTTCGTGGAAGCCCAACACTTTAACAACGTAGGGGGCAACTCACAGCTGGGAGTGACTGGGGTTTTGGTTCCCGAGGGATGCAGCAGGTTTGGGCTGGAGACTGGGTCTGGTTGTATCAGGAGGCTGCAGAGCATGCAGAGCTGCATATATGTGTACCTATGTATGTGTGTGTGTGTGTTTATGTACATATAACAGGTTCTTTGCTGCCATCTTCTCCCGGACCCTGCATCTCCAGGTGGCAGCACAGTTTTGCCCCTCTCTCTCAGGGTGTTTGGTTCTCCAGCACTGTGTTCTGTTGACCAAAGAAAGATGCCTTCAGCATCGCAGAAAGTGCTGCCTGGCAGAGGGGGTTTTAAATTTTTACATGCTTACTTAGAAGAAAAACAGTGCTGAAAGCAATGGATTTTTAAGTCCGAATTTTGCTTCTTGATTAAACATTTAAAAGATTGCATAGGTTCGACAGAAGACCAGACTGCCTATTAGCTTGCAGTTGCATTAAATGTATCGAGCTAATTTAGCCCTGGCAGTCTGCCAGAAACAAGCACACGATTTGCTTTAGAGACAATCCAAAATCAGGTTTTTAAAATAAAAAGTCAGAATAATACACTTTAATGGGGTTAATTTTTAAAGAAAATTGAAGAAATTAATAATTTCTAATTTATACCATACTGAGTGAATGGGAAGCAGACATCACCTTTGATGCTTCAGTTCCAACTCTGTCTCTCTCTGCGGTTCTCACAGTGAGAAAATCATGTATGAAAAAGTTTTTCCCAAATCTGGATGGGAATTTGAGCTAATTGACGGAAAAATGGAAAGAGTTGGATGAAGTTCTGCAGAGTGAATTTGTTCAAAAAACAGCATCGTGGTCTGGGCTAAAGTGAGAGGCTTTCCCGCTGCCCAGCGGTGTGATGCACAGTGGGTTCTGTCTGCGGCTACACATTGCATGTGCTGAAGCACAGAGGAGCTCAGCTCCGCTTGTGTGTTGTTAGGCTGCTATAGAGCGACTGCAGAAGCACGGACAGTAGCTCATCTGACATGAAACCTGATAATATAAAGCTTATCTGTGAGCATTTGCACTTCAGAATATTTTGAATGAGATTTCCTGAGAGCTATGTGATGCGCTGTGTTGATGCCTGGAAGCAGATGTGGGGTGGGGGGAATTAAGCTCCATTTCACTATGTCCATGTGCTTAAATGTTTTCCCCCTGCTCTTATACTGAAGGTGTTTTCTGCACTGATACATTACAAGCCCTCCGAAGGGAGGCACTCTGTGCTGAGTGCCCAAGGAAAGCAGAGCACGCGCTGCTGTAAATCTGGCAAAAGCTACCTGACAAAGCTATATGTATGCTTTATGGCAGCTCCTTTCTCTTGCTGTGAATATCAGATACCAATACTGACATAAGGCAGTGATCTCGGTCCCTGTCCTAGGAGCTGACTGAGCAATTCAGCAGGACTTGAAACCCTGCTGAAAGGAGAAACATGAGAGCAGCATGAACCTGCCAAGTGGATTTGAAAATTTCTAGATGTAGCTTTAGGTTGATGCAAAGTGATGGTGGGCAAAAAAGTTAGGTGTTTCAGCAGAGGCTTCCATACATCCCAAAATCCTAGGGGATGCCCACAGTGGGAAACATGCAGTGTGGGCCCGGCATATTGCAGAAGGTAAGGAAATGAAAAACTCGTTTTCTCAGTCCCAGCTCTAGTGATGGTAACCTTTCACAGTAACCACAGGAACGGGTGAATTCTGTGCATGGACAGTAGGTGGGGAAGTTCTGTTGTTTGCTTTGCATTAAGCTGGAATTTAGAAGGCCCTGGAGAACAGGCCTTTAGGAATAATCTTGTTTTCATTCCCAGCCAACAAATTCCATTTCTAATTTCTCTGATGATAAGAGACTTCCAGAACTTGTGCTGTATTGTCAGAATAGAAAGACTCATACCCTGAGCCAGAGAAGTGTCACGCTCTTCAGTTCCTCCCTTCTCCTTTTGAAGGTGACAATAACCCTTCCGCAGCAGAACAACTTCCTCAGACATCATTTTCAATTTAGTTTTCATGCAGGGAAGAACAAGTGGAAAGTGGCTTTCCAGCTAGAGCAGCTTTCCCAACCAGGTTGCACATAGGCATGCGGCGAGTCCCTGCTCTGGCAGCGCGCTGCTTGCACGCTCTCTGCTTGCACGAGCTGTTGTGTGAGCTAGAGACAGATGCCACCTCTGCACACAGCATGCTGACTCTCGGGGGTTTAACCAAAGGTAGATTATCTCCTATATGTGCTCAAAGAAAACCCTTACCATTTTTTTCTGACATTTTCTTTTTTTCTGCTTTACTTTGTCTTTTTCTTTTTTTAATCTTGAAAGCTAGATTAATAGGAAAAGTGAATTGCATTGGTTCCAGTTTGCAATGAGAGAGCAATTTCAATTGATTTAAAGGAAGGAACAGTTTGGGTAATGATCACAGAAAGAGGCTGAAATTAGTCAATAAATAAAGTGCAATGTCCCATCCTGCCTTCACTTCCATTAGATTACATACACTTTGAGACTCACTTCTCAGGCGGTAACATGTACACTGCCCGTTTATAGGCAGCCTGGAGTACAGCCCCCTCCTTGCTCGGGGCATTTGACCAGCATGGATCTGGCAGAGGATGTCCTCCAATGAATGCTGTACCTATATATAGACTGTTCAGGACTTTATTCTAGAAAAATTATTCTGCTCACAATGTGAAATATCCTGGAATAATATTAACTACCCTTTGCTGTTGATGCTAGCAACTCTGCAAACAGAAGTTATGTCTAATTCATTATTTGTATTCCCATTGTACAGATGGAAATAGTTTGTGGCACAGACGAGCGAGCTGAACTGCTTAAGGTGGTGTTAATTATGGGTTAGAAACCAGAACACCTTGAATTCTGTGGGAGATCCTCTCACTGCTGTAGCATGCCCTCTTCCCTACACCTGATGGAGATAAGGCACCACAAACGTGGGGAAGGGGTGTCTGAGAAACGTGCTGTCACATTTGTGAATCACCTCAGGACATATCCTCCTTCAGGCACAGTTACAGCTATAGGAAATCAATATTTAATACAGTTCATTTAAAATTCACAGACACTGATGTGTTAGGAAAGGAATAGATTAACATTCACTATATACCAAAATCACTGTTCTCCGAGATCTTTAACTCCACATCCTCTGGAAATGGCAATTTATTATCTCAGGTATGTGAAGGAGAAGGAGAAAGAGAAAGAGGTGGGAGCTGGAGTTTTAAAGATTTTTAAATTTTTTATTTAATTTCTTTGAGTGATATGGACATTTTCCTCCACATAACACATTGTGCCACAAGGTTTTTGGGTGGGTCTGTGCTACGTCAGTGTGGTCAGGCAGATAGAAGCTTGTTCAGCTGAGGTGCTGGATGCTCTGATGGGAAAACCGTGTACCAGCACGGTGCCGTGCTCAGGGTACCAGAACTGTACTGCCCCAGGCTTTATCAGCTTGCTGTAATAATGTATATAAAGGGCTTCTGTATGGGAGCTGGCTTGTGTTTGGCCAGCTCAATGAGTGGCAAAGGGACCTGGGACACACAGGGCTCTCCTGTGCCAACCATCCTTCATGGCCAGCGGAGAGATGCAAGCACTTCCAGGGCACGTTTAGTTCCTCCTTAAGCAGACCTCTAAACTCACTCGGATGAATCCTGCCTGTTTCTTTCTCCTGAGCATGAAGGGAGTTGAGAGTGACAACCGAGGACATCTGCTCTGTAAATACTGAATGTGAAGTGACTGGAGCCCCACCAACACAACCGCTCCTCACACCGAGGTAGAGAGGTTGGATTCCCAGCGTCCCAGAAATGGAGGGGTGCGCTCTGCTGTGTGTTCACGTGGACCTGCAGTGTGACTGGACATAGTGCCCAAAGGCAGGTTGTAGGAGACTGAAACACATTTTGCAAGGGCAAGAATGAGGTGTGACTTTATTTTTAGAGGTAGACGATATTTTTAGATTAACTTCTTTTCCCCTGGGAGGCTCATATTTAGGTTAAGCAAAGTATTTTAGATCATACTGTCAACTAAAAAGTCAGTAATGGATCATCTGGTTAAAAAAATCCTCAAGAATTAAATAAAAAAGATTGAAGAAGTTACAATATTTTCTGTTGACATTTGCAAAACAGCAAGCTTCAATTTTTCTATTTCTGTTCAAAATACACTCTGCATTTGTAAAAAAAGAAAAAAAGTATTGAAAAGGTGAAACCCCAAATGAAACATTTCATTTTGTACCATGTGAAATTGAATTCTTCTCTTTCCTGTTTTCATGCTGTTGGTTTTTCTTCTTTTCTATACTGGATAGCTCAGAAACTTCTGAAAATAGTTTCCATTGTAAGTTGTGTCCCCTCGCCCACAACCAACAATTTTGTGTCTTATTTTCTTGTGGAAAAAAACCCCAACTCGAAACAAAACAGGTGTTAATCTAGCTTTGTTTGTTAAAAAAATCTTGACCCAATAGGTTCTTCAAAATGTGTTGCATCTGCAAATGAAACAATCCGTTTACAGGAATAGCTCTTCTCATTGAAGAAGCCATCAACAAAACAATTAGGAGTTGGGCAGATATGCGTTCCTCCTTGTGAGCCTCCTTTCCTCCCTACCCTGTTCATTCCCCTGGGAGCCCTGTACCACCTGCGAGCTGTCGCAAACACAAGCCATCCCGATGGAGCAGCGTGTTGTATTGAGGTTCCTCTACTCGCTCTAAGAAGCCTTATTACAGCAGCAGGACGGCGCAACCTGGGGGTGAGCAGGAGGTAAATTACAGCTCTGGGGAGCCATTAGGTTTAAGTTGGAGGAGACCTGCTCATTCCCACGGCAGTGATTACCACAAAGAGTGGCTGCCTCTGTTTAACAGGGTCTCTGGTGACGCAGAGTTAAAAGGTGTGCAGTTGTAACCCCAGGGGACCGGGTTGCCATCTGCTTTGCTGAACGGTGATGCTAGCTGCTTTCCTGGGGTCGGTTGTCTTTGATTCAAAACTTTTTGGCTAGGGATGACAGTGGTTCATGTAGTGCAGTGGGATTCTGGTCCAGCTGCAGTGCTCCTAGACAGAAATTATAACAGCATTAAGCAACAGGAAGGCTGTGCTAGAGTTTGTTTACCATTATGTTCGCAGCTAATTTTATCCAATTTAGTTTTCTGCAGAGCACTGTTGTCTCTCCTGAGAAGACTTGGCCCCATTTCTGTTATCTCTTAGATGAATTATTGGAACTATTTGGACATTTTTGTTCATACACAGTAACGTTAAAGTTGTTTTCAGCCCTACCAGTGGTCAAATAACAGCCACTGTTTAGCTCAGCCAAGGCATGTATCTTCTGCTTGCCAAATGTGTTACTCGCAAATCTGTTCTTTTCTCATTCCTCCACCTGTGATGTTGCTGGTGATGGAAGGAAACTTTTTTAACTCTTGTGTCTTACTGGTTGTTACAGACTTGGCAACGCAGGCAAGTCGATCTCAAGAACGCATAAATAGTTCCACAGTATGTGAAGTACAAGTGGTCCAATATAGTGGCTTCCAAAAAGCCTGGTGGTTCCTCTGCCTGAGGACTACAAGGACTGGAATGACCTGAGAAAACTGGGCACTAAGCCAGGCTCCCGCATGCTTGAGAGCAGCTCCTTTTTGGTTGTACAGAGTCCTACATGAATAGCTGGTCTGAAGAAAGTTTTGCCCCAAAAAACTCTGAAATGTCACTTTTGTAAACTATTTACCAGAAAGTTTTTATTTGGAACAGACATAATTTTACAGAAACTACAAGAAGGACTTCTGGCCAGCTCTCATGCTCTGTGGGGAAGGTGGCAAGGCATTCATTCTTCTGCTTCCTCCAGACGTGCTCAGTAGTGCTGTGATCCTGGGCTGGAGGAGGCTGAAGATGTCTTCAAAGTGCTGGTTCCTAAACTGTAGTCCTTCTAACCATAAGAAAATCCTAAACCATAGAATAGTTTGAGAAAGTGTTGTAAGTGGTTTGCAGAACCGTGTTGAAATTGTCTCAAACAAAGGTATGCTGAAGGGGATGCCCAGCAGTCCTCAAGACCATGTTGAGGGCCAACATGGCTTGAAATATTACAAGGCGCTCTTCCAGAGCAATCTTGAAGAGGCCATCCTAATTTAGGTTTTATATGTCTGTGTGATTAAGTGAATTGCATGCTTACTAACACATGGTTTCTTAAAAAGTTTATGAACTTCCCAGTGGTGTTTACTGTACTCCAGGATTCAGAAACAAGCCAAAACTGCCAAGTGTGTGTGCATATGTGTCTATAAAACTAGGCAGGCCCTGCAGACATAGTAGCGCTATTATTATTGCCATCCTACCTTTGCCCACATAATTTCTTCACACCATTTTCATTGTGAGAAGAGAAGAACTCACAACACACCCACTCTCCTACCTGAAGAAGCTGCTCTTTCTATCTGGCAATTCTGCAAGGTGATAAGCCCATTGATTTTCTAGTGTTTTCTTGATGTTTGGCCAGTACCGAGTGTGCAGCTGCTTATTGTGTGTGTAAAGCAGACACATGGCTGTGGGGCACGGCGAAAGAGGGCACAGGCATTTGGGTACAAAGAGAGAATCAGGGAACAGGATCCCATAGTTGGCTGGATAGAAGGTGCATTTCCTTGCTCGGCCCAATGCCAGAGCAGCCATACTGGTGACGTCTTTTATCTTTCTTCGTAGAATGATAGAATGGTTGGAGTTGGAAGGGACGTTAAAGACCACCCAGTGCCACCCCCCTGCCCGGGGCAGGGACACCTCCCACCAGCCCAGG